>JAOPSE010000050.1:17754353-17935977 GCA_029449295.1 Zea luxurians
TGGACGCCAGGGGCTCAGGATGAAGAAGCAAATAAAGATGCCGAAGTGTGGACAGTATTCTGTGATGGCTCTTGGGGAACCTTCGGAGCAGGAGCGGCTGCTGTGTTGATCTCACCTTCCAAGGTTAAAACTTGTTATGCGGCAAGACTTGATTTCAGCTGTACAAACAATATTACTGAGTACGAAGCCCTGCTCCTGGGCCTTCGGAAATTAAAGGCAATGGGGATCAGAAGGGCGATTCTTAAAACTGATTCCCAGGTTGTTTCGGGCCATATTGACAAAAGTTGCAAGGCTAAAGATCCGAAGCTTGAAAAATATCTAGACACGGTCCGAAGAATCAAAGCTTCCTTCGAAGGATTTTCTGTCAAAAATATCCCTCGAGGACAAAATGAGCATGCTGATTTGTTAGCTAAGTCAGCAGCACAGGGGCTGCCGTTACCTTCGGATGTATTCTTCGAAACAATAAAGGCACCTTCAGTGGAGCTTCTTGAAAGAGCAGTCCTCAACATATCTCCTGTTTATAGCGAAGATTGGAGAACTGAGATCATCTCTTACCTTCAGGGTAAGTTCCTTTCAGATGACGAAGTCTATAATAAAAGGATAGAGGCAAGAGCTCGTCCATATGTCATGATAGAAGGGGAGTTATACAAACATGGAGTTTGCGCTCCGCTGCTCAAGTGTTTATCTAGAACCGAAGGTATAGAGTTGATGAAAGAAATACATGCAGGCCTGTGTGGATCCCACATTGGATCTAGGCCGTTACTTGGAAAAGTTTTCCGCCAAGGGTTTTATTGGCCGAAGGCAGCTTCGGATGCAGCGGAGTTAGTTCAAAAGTGCGAAGGTTGTCAGAAATGTGCAAGAGATCAAAAGCAACCTTCGTCTTTGACACAGCTGATACAACCCATCTGGCCATTGCAAAGGTGGGGCCTTGACTTGTTAGGTCCATTACCACCGGCTCAAGGGAATCTAAAATATGTTATAGTGGCTGTGGAGTATTTTTTCAATGGATTGAGGCGAAGCCATTAGCCACAATAACTTCGGCCACTGTCCAAAAGTTTTTCTGGTAGAATATTGTTTGTCGTTTCGGGGTACCGAAGGCCATCACTTTGGATAATGGAACACAGTTCGACTCCGAAGCTTTCAGAAATTTCTGTGATCAAACTGGTACGAAGATCCATTTTGCATCAGTCAGGCATCCGGAGTCAAATGGGCTCGTTGAAAGGGCCAACGGCATTATAATGACAGGAATAATGAAGTTAATCTTCAATCAACCCAGGGGAAAGTGGCCAGATCAGTTAACCAAAGTGGTGTGGAGCCACAATACAACAACATCAAGGTCTACAGGCTTTACTCCATTCAAGTTATTATTCGGTGACGAAGCAATAACTCCGGAAGAAGCTAAAACTGGATCAATAAGAGTAGCAGCTTCGACAGAATCAAGCCCTGAAGATGCTTGTTTTGTGGAAAAAGATGCTTTAGAAGGGATCAGGCTTCAAGCTGTGGAGAATATCAATAAATACCAGGCCGAAACAGTCAAATGGCGAGATAGAAAAGTTCGACTCAAGAATATTGAGCCGGGACACTTGGTGCTTCGGAGAGTGGCCAACCTAGACACAGTGGGCAAGTTACAGTTGAAATGGGAAGGACCTTTCTTAGTAGTATCTTCGTCAAGACCTGGTTCGTACAGATTGAAGGACATGGACGGCAACGACATTCCAAGATCTTGGAACGCGGATGAGCTTCGGCGATATTATGTATAACTTGATGTAACTTTTTATGTTTTTTTCTTTTCTTTTTCATGGCACCCTTTTCCTTTCTAAAGGGGGAGAAAGGTTTTTAATGGGGCCATCATATGTAATTTCCTTTTTAGTTTTATAAGAGCAAAATCCCCCAAAGAATGTAAATGTAAAAGCTGAGAACGCACCATCGAGTGCCGAAACTGAAAAAGCGAAGAAGCTCCAAAGACATTCCTAAGGGAATGCAGAGCTTACAGCGAAAAGTCAACGCTGATTCCGCCGAAAGTAAAAGGCGAAGAAGCTCCAAAGACGTTCCTAAGGGAATGCAGAGCTTACAGCGAAAATTCAACGCTGATTCCACCAAAAGTAAAAGGCGAAGAAGCTCCAAAGTCGTTCCTAAGGGAATGCAGAGCTAATGTGTGATTGTTTCCAAGGAAATAATGGCTGAGGGTATGGCTTCGGATATGTGTTTGGACATTCATTCGCACATCACATTGCATCATAGCATTTGCATTCATAAACATTCATTCATGGCATAAGTGGTTATTTCGGCAAAAAAGAAGAAGCGGTCTTTTATGCTTCGTTGTGTATAAAAAAGAGAGGTTTCGGCAAAAAAGAAGAAGCGGTCTTTTATGCTTCGTTGTGTACGAAAAGAAGGGAAGGTGTTTTTTCGCTTTCAGCTCAAAATACTAATTTCGTCCACATCAAAGCACCTCAATGGAAGGGTAAGGATATATTACAAGGTATGGACAAAGTTCATCAAGAACAGTTTAGCTGTATTTACAAAAGTTGTTACAAAAGTCTCTTGAGTTTTTTCTACAGTGTACTCCTACTGATCTTCACTGAGCTTCAGCTTTGGCGGCATATTTTTTAAGCATCACCTTCAGCTTCGTCATCCTACATGAATCAAGGTATTGCGAGTAAAAATCAAGTGTGAAGGAGAAGGTAAGCACAAGGTATCATTTCTTACTGGTTCAAGATGACTTCGAGCTTCGTCTCCAGCCTTCTCTCGCCCGCCTTTTGTCCATATCATTTTTATAAATCTGTTTGAAATGCTTCGGGCGAGGTCAGGAATATCGTCTAGCATTGACGAAGATAGAGTGAAATTGGGCCTGTTGACGATTTTTTCCATGATCACAGCCGGCCTTCAGGAATGCTGCAGCAGTGCCCCGAGAAGCTACCCAGGCACAGAAGTCACCGTGCCCGGCTATAACTTCGTCAAGCTCATCAATTTCAGCTTCAATATGTTCGAAGGTTCTTGGCAAATTTTCAGCTGAAGGGGCGAACTTTCCACTGCTGGCTCCAACTGAATAAAAGATCTTTTTTAATTGTTGAATACAGTTGTTGCTAAATTTCAAGCATTTGTCTTGAAGGCTTGTTAATGATTTCTTCAAGTCTGAGTTGGTTTGGACTTCGGCCTCAAGTTTCGAATTAAGCTCTAGCTTCTCTTGTTCAAATTGTTTTGATTGGCAGAGAAGCTTCGAATTCAATTCTGCTACTTTAGCTTCAGTTTCTGCCAACAAGCCTTCAGTTGATTGGAGTTCGAAGTCTTTCTTTTCAATAATAGCTGATTGCTCTTTTATTTTGTTCTCTAAATTTTCAATTATAGCTTCGTGTTTTTTATCCTCTAGATCTTGCTGCATCTTCAAAGCTTTGCTCAGTAGCATGCTTTGCACATAAACAACCTTCGTTAGGAACATTTTCATTATTAAAAACAATAAAAGTCAGAGAAAAGTTGTTTACCTTGAAATTGGAATAAAATAAGCTACCAACGATATGTTGTCGTCGGTAGCGGCTGATATCTGTTTTTAGCTTCGGAAAACCGATACTCTTTGATAGAGTACCGATGACCTTAGCTCCAGTTTGATCTCGGATGCAGCCTAATTTTTCATCGTCGACACCTCCGAAAAGAAGAGCTCCTGGCTTATATCCGCAAGATTTAGCATAGTCTTTAAGCTCTTCTATTTCGGCCTTCGACAGTTCTTGCCCAACTAAATTTTGAAATATGTAGGCTTCGTCTTCCGAAGTATCTTCGGCTATTTCCTTTCCCTTTCCAGGCACTGTGGCCATGGTTTCTTCAGCAGCAGTGGCAGCTTCTTCTGCGGCCATGTCTAGCAAAATTTTGTCGATGCCTTCAATTGTAGTTTCCAAGTTCAAATCTTCGGCTGAAGCGGCTTCGGTAGCCGCGACCTCCGAAGGTGCGACTTCGACATTTGTTGTGCCCTCAACCGCTGGCGTTTTTCGAGTTGAAGCCCTCGGTGGCGTCTTGTCAATAACTTCGGTCACTGCAATAATTCTTTGCCTCTTTGTTTTGGTTGTCTTCGTTTTTTCCGGCTTCTCCACCTTTCGAAAAAGCTTCGTCAGTTGAGGCCCTAATGGACTTAGCTTCGCGGGCAGGGGTTCAGTCATTACCTTTAAGATTTCCTCCACGTCGCTGGTAGAGGGTGGTGCAGGAGTCCCCTCTTCATCGGATAATTTTCGCTTTGGAGATGATATTTTTCTCTTCTTTGGAATTTTCTTCTCTTTTGGTGGTTCTTCCTCATCTTTGTTCAAAGTCTCAGCCACTCTTTTCCTTTTTTGGCCCTCAGCACCCTTATTCAACCGTTCATAGTCAGGGTACTCGAAACCCAGGGCATCAAACACTCGGTTCAGCCTTCGCTTCGGACGGGTGCCGAAGGCCGCAGTCATCAGTTGATCTTCTTTTTTCGAATAATTCCCAAGAATTTCATTACACATTACCTCAACTGTGTCCAGCCACTCTTGGCAAGGTTTTTTAAAGTATTTCTTGAACTTGAAATGGTAAGGAAGCCGGACAAGTTCCCCTTCCTTCTTCTCCCCCTCTAGCTTCGGCATTTCCCATTCTTTTAGAGTAGGGAAAACCCTGAAGGCCAAGAACTCTTGAACCAGATCCCTGGTACTGATATGCTCTGAAATAATTTTAAACTCACCCAGTGCAGCCCAGGTGGGACCTTCTAATGTCATGTGGCATCGCGGTCTTGTTTCTCCGAAGATTAATTCAAGTGGGCTTTGTACCAACTTCTCTTTGTCTTCGTCAACTTTCACATAAAACCACTCAGACTTCCAGCCTGCCGGCCATTTGCTTCGGTAGCTAATAACAGGAAACTTTGTGGTTTTCCGGTAGGCAAAATTGTAGCAACCAAAGTTATCATGTAATCCATCTTTTCTGGCTTTTGTCTGGTAATGCAGCTCATGGACTCGACAAAAGCTGTCGGCAAACGGCTCCACTGCCTGGCTTCGGAGGGCCCAGATATAGACATTAAGCCTAACGATAGCGTTAGGAGTCAACTGATGAAAGTAAATACCAAACTTCTTCAATACATCTGCAATAATTCCATGAAGGGGGAATCTCAGCCCAGCCTTTAAAAAGCTCTTGAAAATGACTATCTCGTCCTTCTCTGGCTTCGGGGTAGTCTCTTCTCCCCTGAAGCGAAGTAGTTTCTTCTGATTTTCACTGAAATAACCTGACTTTACCATCTTGGAGAGATCAGCCTTCGAAACGGTCGACTTTCCGAAGTCCAAGTGGCTGGGCTTACTGGGCATGGCAATGCGATAATCATCTTCGGGATCAGTTTCTTCAATGTTCTCTTCTTCTCCTTCGGTAGTTGTCGGGTCTGCTTCAGCAGCGGGGATTTCTTCCGCAGTTACCAGTCCGGATCGTTGCATTGCTTCGGATATGGGAACAGTCTCCGAACCTTCAGCTTCGTCTCCTTCACGCTCAACCCTGGCGGTAGATCGCACCCTGGCCATTTGATTCTGAGTTTGTGGAAATTGAATACTTTTTTCTCCCGAAGTTTTTTCCTTCTGACGAAGCAGACTTCGAGTTGGACCTTCGTTCAATTCCGAGAGTCAAGCTTCGGCTATGGTAACTTCACACCTACTCGTCTGTTTATATAGTGCTGCAGGTAAGAAGGCGAAGCGCCAGGATTTTTACACCAAGCGGACAGTCACTAGCCCTCGCTGCGCGGTGGACCGCAGAGACTAAACAGTAACTCTGCAAGGTGGGCCTGGCACGCGCTCGGAAACTGGATCGTTTCTCGACAACGAGCTCAGGGAAGGTGTTTTTTGGACCTTCGGCTTCCCGAAGCTTAAGAGGCTTTTTCACGGATCAAGCTCGTTATGAAAAACGATCTAGCGCCGCGAAAGGGGCTACTGTTGGGGCCATGCTTCGTTGCGCCGAAGGTCTTACGGGAAGAAGCAGCTTCGGCTGAAGTTGTCCCCAGGAGATGACCGAAGGTTCCTTTTCATGAAGCTTCGGCATTACAAACCGACATAGAGATAGAATGACCTTTTAATCCATAAAGGTCTGAGTCAATGTTGTAAACTTTTATGAGGGGCATAATTGTAATTCGTCACAGACTGTGTCCTGTGTCTATAAATAGATGAACAGTACCCCCGTACTGTTCACGCTAACTTGTACTCGCTCGTGCGTCACGCTTGTACCTTTGCCTTCTGTCAAGCCGAAGGTACAAATATAATTCAACATTGTTTTTATTCTTCCATGATTATTTGATAAGAACACGTAATAATGTTATGTGATTATTCATATCATTCCCTCATGTTTCATATGCTTCTCCTTATTGTCGATATAAACTACAATGATGGAGGTATGTCCTTCGTGACCTTCGTCTGAAGATCGTTATATCCTAAGGGAAATAACACTTCGAAGGACGAAGGGTATTTATCATTAACTTCTTTCTGTGTTGCCTTGTTCTTAATTCTTAGCATTTGAGAACAAGCCCCCAACATTCAATAAAAAGGAAGTAAGCTAGCCAAATAACCAAAACAAATAAATAATAAAATGATGAGAAGTGTTCCTCTCATGAGCTATATAATTAACACTTTAAGAAGTTTTACTAAAGAAATCCCGCTAAAAATATTATCCAAACATCTTCCTATAAATAAGTATTAAATATCAAACTTCGGATAAATCCTTGAGTTTAGTATACATTCAAATACATGACTTCTTTGAAATAAATAAATAAAAAGTGTATGTGGTTTATATTTGAAGCATGTGGTTAAAAACGTATTAATATAAATCCAATAAAACCATTGCTTTTCATGATGGAGTTCTGTGTTGTGCACCCTAATTGTTGTTTAAATTTGAAATCCGAATCAAGTTTGTGTTTGAAATAAGAATTTAAAAATTTGAGAAAAGAAATAAAAAAAGAGAACAGACCATAACTCACTATTGGGCCTGCGGATCCTTTTCTCGGTCCATCTGCACTTACCACCTCGCGCCGGCCCTGTCCACCATCCTGTGTGCACGTGTGGCCACACTGACGGCCGAGTCCCATCTGGCAGTAACTTTGCCAACAACCCACCCAAAATCCACGACAATGACATATGGGGCCCAAGCATCGGACTTCTCTTCTCCACAGTCAAGGATATGGCCGCTGCTCGTAACAACCCTGCGAGCTTGGCGCAACTGCCTCCTGCCGACCTCCTCGCCATGGAACTCGCGGCCCCTTGGACTCGATCCTTGCGGGACTGCTTATAAAACCCAACCGCCGCCCCTGCCCATCACCAGAAAACCCCCGTGGCACATCGCTCAGAGTGAGAGAGGTGGAGTTGGTCGCCATCGGGGCTTGGCAAGTTTACCATCGTTGGGGTCCTAGAGTTGGGTCTGTGAGCTTCGTCGTGGTGCGGCGAAGGTGGCCGTGGCTCCTGCGCTAAGGTTGGATCGCCGGTGTACTGGCAATTTCTTGCCAGAGCGCCGTCACTGCCATGGAGCCGCAACATACCATGGCCAGCTCTCCTTGACCACCGATTGGAGGTGAGCCGCTAACCATAGGATTCGCCTAGTTCTCCTCTTCGCGTAGGGGCGTCTAGTGTGCGGTTTGGGGACTCGATTGGCCGTATGGCTCATCGCTGCCATGTCGCCGCCGTGACGCCGCGGGCAGCGCCGCTCGGGCCGCCACGTGTTTGGGGGAGATGTCCCTAGCCATCCGTGTCAAAATGGACGTTCGAGATTACATTAGCATGTGCTGGTTCGATGGCTTGCTCAGGATCGTTGATCTTGGAGGGAATGGCTAGGATTAGAAGTAATACTTACCGGATCAGGGCGCCATCCGTGTCGTTCATCCCGATCTGGACCGCCCCGGTGGGGTCGGGGTTCTTTAAAATATGAGCCCTTGGATTTAGATCCGATGGGAGTGGATGCGTACCGATTCGATGTGATGATAGTCTAATCTGAGCGCTTGCTTTGTAATCCAATGGCTCGCGATCGCCGATACCCCCCTCGACCATGGTCTTTTCCGTATGAGCCCTCGGATTACTTTCAAATAAACCCGCCGTCCGTGGGTGATGATCACTGAGTCTAGGGAGTATTTGTAGATCAGTCCCTAGGGTTTTCATAATTTAGCGCCCAAACCAGAGATCAGAAAGAATTAGGAAAATAATTATAGAAATCGATTTTTAATACAAAACAATTTCAGAAACTTGTATAATTCATATTAAATCCATTTTAATTCCAAATTGAGTCATTCCAGAGATATTAATTTTGTTTTAATATTGTTTATCACTTAGTAAATTTGTTTGGCCATGAAACATGAACTAAAATTATTCACATGAGTATGCTTTTGTAGGTACTCAATAACTTCGGAAATTCATAATTTAATAATCATAGAACCAAATTTAGTAATTCTTGTTCCTATGATCTCGTTACGCAGCGTAGAATGCTATTATGCAGTTTATTCTTATGTTTGGTGTGATGTTAATTTTGCCTATACATGTCTATTTGTATTACTACGACTAGCAGTGAGGACACGTGTCATCTGAAGAATCATCCTGGTACTTGGATTCTCAAGTCCCAGGCAAGTTGTGCCCTTGATCACTTCTTTTTACCCACTCATGTTCTAATTAATCATAATGATCTGCATAGGTTAATTTTGATGGGACCCAATAGGTTACCCTAGTTTGATTATCTTTATACCTTGTTCACCACTGAATTTCTGGGTAGTACATGCTATTTCTTTATGTGGTTTTGGGTATAGAGATATACTTTATTCATGATCATACTTTTGTTATCAGTTGTTATTATTGTTCATGATAAGATCATTATGTTAATTAGAACATGGAACGACCACCCGGGAAAACAGTGCTACCACAAGGGTTTAATGGGACGGCCTTGGCTGATTAATTAGGAAGGCTAGTGGAAGACTACCTTACCAGAAAGGGGCAAGGGCAGTAGGGGAGTGGTCAGTGTAGGGAGGTCCTTGGGTTGATTTTGCTGTGATGGCGGTCAGGCGAGGGATCCCTGCATTGGAGCTTCCTATAAACTGTAGCGGGTTTTCTGAAGCTAGTGGAACTTTGTAAAGGCCTCGTAGTGTTACCCTGCCTCGCTTCCTTGGTAGAGGTGTATGGGGCCCATACAACCCCGTGGCAAATGGGTAACATGACTTATGGGTAAAGATGCACAACCTTTGCAGAGTGTAAAACTGGTATACTAGCCGTGCTCACGGTCATGAGCAGCTCGAACCCTCACATGATTAATTTATGGAACTAAATTCAATATGTCATATGCATTGCATCGCAGGTGATGTTGTTACTTTTGTTCTACTGCTTAATTGGGTTTGGTATTTACTTATACTTAGTAATTGCTAATAAAATTTTGACCAACTTTAAAAGCAATGCTCAGCTTCAACCATCCTCTTTGGTAAGCCTTACACTTCACGTGAGCTCCCACCTTTAGCGAGTTCATGCACATTATTCCCCACAACTTGTTGAGCTATGAATGTATGTGAGCTCACTCTTGCTATCTCACACCCCCCATAGGTCAAGAACAGGTACCACAATTTGAGGCACATGGAGGATGCTGTGATGTGTTTGTGAGAGGTCTAGGCCGTCGTCTCCCAGTCAACTTTAGGTTGCTGGACCGTTGTCTCCTTATAATGTAATTATTTATTTTGTATAGAACTCCTGTTATATAGTAAAGATGTGACATTCGATCCTGTGCCATAATTCATCATATGTGTGAGACTTGGTCCCAGCACACCTGGTGATTATGTTCGCGCCCGGGTCTTGGTGCCCCGAAACCCGGGTGTGACAGAAGTGGTATCGGAGGAATGTTGACTGTAGGACGAAATCTAGATAGAACTGGACAACCATTATCTACTTACCTTTGCTACTCTGATTCTTTCTAAACTTGTCTTAATCTTTTCTCATCTATTTCCGCTTTACTCTGATTACTCTTACCTTTTCCTTCTAAAGACAAAAGTGGATTTCACACTTTGAAATCCTACACCTAGAGTGACTTTAGAAATAGGAGACCTACTCTTAGGAACAAAAACAAAACTATTTTTATATAGATATCTATGAACTTGAATGTTTGTTCTTATGATACTTGTTTGTTTTGGATCTTTGATTGAGTGTGATGAGTTGTGGAGTAATGTCCACAACTACATCTGCATATACCTCTAGGCATAAAGGATAGTAGTTATAAAATAACTAGACAATCTAGATTATCCCTGTTAAAATGTACCTAGTATTCTGTATCTATCTCATCTTGACAGATTCTATCTTACCTTTGGACATTCACCTCATACAACTAGTTACCCTAGTCTTGACATAAAACATCTAGTCAAGCCCTACCAAAGAATCTTCAGTACATAACCAACTATTAGCTTATTCATTCTGCCTACCAAATGATTTCCTTGCAAAACTATCTTACCATATGCTTCTAACTCAGATGGTCAATACTAGGAAGGGAGGAGGAATTGATCTACCTGCCAATCCATATAACTGAAGGGTGCTTAGGCAACAACAAAAAGCAGAGATGAATCCCCCAAATCCTCCACCAGTCGGTGCTGATCCAATTATTTCAGCCCAGATGCAAATAATGCAGCAAATGGCGGACACTATGGCAGACATGCACGCACAGATGCGACAGGAGCGTCAAGAAATGCGCCAGGAAAGAGAGGATATACGTTGGGAGATGCGCCAGAGCTGGAGGAGATACGTCAAGAGAGAAGGGCGCAACAGCAACAGCAACAAGCACCACTGCCTCCACCACCACCACCAGTTCCACCTTGGGACAAGCTTCGGGAATTTATGAGCCACAAACAACCAACCTTCTCCAACTCTGCGGATCCGCTGCAAACAGATGACTGGCTAAAGTCTGTAGAGAAGATGCTCAACATAGCTCAGTGCTCGGACAGAGAGAAAGTACTCTACGCATCAGGTCGTCTTACTGGTCCCGCTGCGGATTGGTGGGATGTGTACTGCGCTGTTCATGCTGTAGTCGACACAATTACCTGGGCAGAATCCTCCACTCAATTCAGGAATTACCATACTCCTGCTGGACTCATGAAGATTAAAAGAAAGGAGTTTCTATCCCTCAAGCAAGGAAGTATGTCCGTGAGTGAATATAGGGACAAATTCATGCAATTATCTCGATATGCTCCTAGGGATGTTGAGGATGATGAGAAGAAGCAGGAGCTCTTTTTGGATGGTTTGATTGGACCTCTACAATATCAACTGGTATCGCACACATTTCCATCCTTCCAAAGGCTGCTTGACAAAGCTATTGCTGTAGAAAACAAGAGGAGTATGTTTGCAGAGAAAAGAAGGGCTGCTAACCAAGGGCAGGCTGGAAGTAGTTCCCGTCCTCGCTATACTACTACTCCAAGTACACCAGCTAGTGGAAGTTCCGGACAACAAACTCAACGGGCACCAACCGCTCCTCCGCAAGCAAGCACCCTAGCAGGACCCGTTGCTCCTAACACCACCACCAACAGGGCATGCTTCAAGTGTGGACAACCGGGACACTACCCCAACTACTTTCCCAACAGGGCTGCCTACACTACACCAGCTCCAATGAAACAAGGTCAGGCTTTGGCAGGAAAAAGTCTGCCCCTATCTGTCAACCGAGGACAAGCCCATCATGCAGAAGTAGAAGTTGAACCGGGTGAACTTGAAATTCAAGAAGAAGAGCTAGTTGAAGATGAAGTAGTTGGTGAAGAAGTCAACGAACAACAAGAATAGAGATAAATATAAATACATATATATATATTTTACTATTTGTAAGACCTAAATATTAATTTAGTTAGTAGTTAGTATTTTCTTTTTAGGAATAATAATAAGGTCTATTGGACCCTATGTTTTGCTAATGAGTTATGCATCATGCTGAGATTTTGTTTGTGCATATGTTTTGAGATAAATGAGTACACATTCTTTTTCTTACAAATCTCGAGGACGAGATTTCTGTTAAGGGGGGTAGGATTTGTAAGACCTAAAAATTGGAAGAAGAAAAAATATCCTAAAATAATAAACTAAAGAAATAAAAATATCTATGAGAGTGTTCTAGAATTTTTGAAACCTTTTTGGATTTCTCATGCTTTTGAATGTTCAATAAAAAGAAAGTAAGCTAGCCAAATAACCAAAACAAATAAATAATAAAATGATGAGAAGTGTTCCTCTCATGAGCTATATAATTAACACTTTAAGAAGTTTTACTAAAGAAATCCTGCTAAAAATATTATCCAAACATCTTCCTATAAATAAGTATTAAATATCAAACTTCGGATAAATCCTTGAGTTTAGTATACATTCAAATACATGACTTCTTTGAAATAAATAAATAAAATAGGTGTATGTGGTTTATATTTGAAGCATGTGGTTAAACACGTATTAATATAAATCCAATAAAACCATTGCTTTTCATGATGGAGTTCTGTGTTGTGCAACCTAATTGATGTTTAAATTTGAAATCCGAATCAAGTTTGTGTTTGAAATAGGAATTTGAAAATTTGAGAAAAGAAATAAAAAAAGAGAACATACCATAACTCGCTGTTGGGCCTGCGGATCCTTTTCTCGGCCCATCTGCACTTACCACCTCGCGCCGGCCCTGTCCACCATCCTGTGTGCGCACGTGGCCACACTGACGACTGTGTCCCATCTGGTAGTAACATTGCCAACAACCCACCCAAAATCCACGGCAATGACATGTGGTGTGACACCCCAGTGTCACTTAGGGTTTTTCTTTCAAAAGCCAAACCTAGAACCATTATTTTATGTGAACCAAAGTAAGCATGAGCATCAAAATAACTTAAGTAATGATGAAGTCACCAAGTACATACTTAAAAGTGTCATGATCAAAGCAATTAAGTCCCTTAAAAGATCAGATTATGCAACCCTAGTTTAAAAATCCCAAAATGAGCCCCATGAGCAAAATTCAAAAAGTAAGAAAAGGGGAGTGAAAAGTTTAAAATTTTGAGTTGAGCCAATTATAAAAATTGATGTATATTTAATGGGCAACAAGAAAGGTTAAGAAAGCTTAGCCAAAATAGCTCAAATAAAACCCCAAATCAAGCTTTCCATGGGTGGACTTGATAAGAATTCTGAATTTCAGATTTCTGAAAATCAGACCTTGATCCAAAGATCAGGGATGTTCACCTTGATCCTTAACTCGAATCCTAATGGCCC
Source organism: Zea luxurians (assembly GCA_029449295.1). Lineage (NCBI taxonomy): Eukaryota > Viridiplantae > Streptophyta > Magnoliopsida > Poales > Poaceae > Zea > Zea luxurians. The sequence goes on from JAOPSE010000050.1 coordinate 17,767,532, forward strand.
CATTGACAAAAATGTGCCTAACTAACCCCTCTGTCGTGTGCCAGAAGATGGCATTGGGACGCGAGCCCTAGACACGACTAAACCTTGGATTTGCCTCGGATTTGCGCAGGGAGACAGACCAGATTTTCTGGCTCCATATCTCTGCAACCAGTAGGCAAAATCCTATGACCTCCACACAAGAATGGTAGCTTGTAGGGAGGGGAAGAGGTTTTGTGCATTGACCAAGGCGAGAGCAGGCTCGGATGAGCGACTACACGCGCCAGAACTTGGGCAGAACGCGTGCTCCCACGTGTTCGACCCTGGCCGGCGTGCCAGAGCTCGCCCAACCCGCGCGCGCGCTCCCCGGCGACCAGTCGCGTCCGCCGCGCGTCCTCGCCCTCGGCCGTGCCCGCCCGCGCCTATAAAGCCTCCCCAGGCGCGCCTCACTTCACCCCGCACTCACCCTCTTCGGCCAGCCGCTTTCCTTAGCTCCGGCGAGCTTGTTTTCCGCCCGCCATTGCCGCCCAAGCTTCGGCCACCGTGGCCAGCCCACCCCAGCCGTCCTCAAGCCAAGCCAGTGCTTTGGCCAGCTCCACCAGTAGCCAGTGAAGCTCGCCAAGCCCTCGGACCCAGCCGGACTTCACCGGAGGCCCGAGATCGACTTCGCCGGACTTCGGTCTTCCGCCGTCGCACGTGGACCGAGCTATCCGGTGAGTCTCCGCCCAATTCCTCTCGCTCATGTCTTCTCTGGCATCCCATGGACCTCCCTGACCCATTTGATTGAACCATCTCGTCGTGGCCAGGCCGGTCTCCTCGCCGCCGACGAGCATCCCCGCCTGCGCGCGTGGACCGACCGACTCCGGCCATCTCCGACGGCGTTCCGCACACCGTTGTGATTCCCAGGACCTCCCCTTCATCCTCGACCTCTTCACCGGAGCAGTCTCGCCGCCGGTAAGCCCCTCCGCCCTTTTCCCCGCCGCGGCTACTGTTTAAGTTAAACTGAGGACCTCGGGTTAGGAGGTGAAGAACCCGAGGGGTTTTCTGCAATGTCAGAGACCCTGGTGAATAGTAGCCTAAGGACTGATTCGCGAGGAAAAACTGAGAAAACATCCAGGGACCCCAGTGTAAAGTAGGTTTTCATTTAAATCGATTCTGAAATTCTTTTAAATAACCAGAGAACTTGTAAAATTCATAACTTGATGAATTCTTACTCAAAAAATGTCAAACCAATTTTGCTAGCCTCTGTATGTTACAATCTATCATTTAAAAATAGTAAACCCTATGCTTTCTGTTCACAATTTTAGAGTTTAAAATTAAAAACAGAAACCCACTAAACCTTATTTAATCAAGGAAAATTAGTTTTTCTTCTGTACTAGACTTAAGAAAATTTGTGGGTATTCAAACCTCTTTTAGACACTGTTTAAAAATGGTAGGAACCCCAGCATTAGAAATTATGATGTAGTTTCTCATTTAAAGATGTTTTGACCAAAACTTAGAGAAAATCAGAAAGGTATTAGAAATTAATGAACAGTGATTAATACTATTTTTCCTAGTTTACTTATGAAACAGAGAACCTAGGAAAAATACAGAGACTATTAGTTTGGACCAGTTTTAAATTAAAATGAATTGTCTAGCCTAAATAAGGCTGGAAATCAATTATTAAAGAGGCAAAACTATAACCAAAATGCTTAACAAAAATCCAGTGAACTTATAACCACCAGAGCCCCACTGCAAAAATATAGAGCACCTCAGTCCAACTTTTTGAGTAAGGAAAATAAATGCAAGGTGATAACAAGGCATTTTTTAACTAAATCATGAACACCCTCAAATATTGTGATAATGAGCAACCAAAAATTTGCTAAGTCCTTAATAAGGTAAATTACCAGAGAAAAATGCAAACCCTTGAAAAAGAAGCAAACTCATACCATTTGCTGATGATTTAAGGGAAAGGCCATTTAATTCAAATAATGCACCCCACCCCCTTCCCTTAAGCAAAAAGATGCCAAACTTCAGAATGATTGCTCTTGCACAAAACAATGACTAAGAAAAATAAGAATTCTGTTGTTTGATATTTTTCAAATATAGTGGTAGTAGAAAGCACCCATTTGGCTAGAAACTTGAGAAAACCATAGAAAAATAATTAAAAGGTATTAATGGCTAGAAGTTTGTATCAAGTCATATTATGACACCTAAAAGCCAGCAAAAATAAGTTCTGAAGAATTACCCACTGTTAAATATTAGTTGTAGTTCAAAGCACCTCTTCTACCCTAGAACTTAATAATTTTGTGCAGAGAAAACTATTCACCTTCTGATCCCCAAATTTTAAGAAGGAGGAACATACACCAGTAGCAAGCCACTGTAATTTTTACAGAATTTTTAGAATTTTATAAAAGCAACTTGTAGTTCAAACCTACTCCAAAACATTAAAGAGAATAAAGAAAAAGGAAAGAGGAAATAAACCCCACCTCAATAAGTCTAACTTGAGTACTTATCATTATCCCTAAGACTTAAAAGAATTCAGTGGAACCCCTAAAAGTAAAACCTACCACTTGCCTTAGCTAAAAGTTTAACTTAATTTACCAAGTATACCACCCAAGGGTCTTGCATAAGTAAAGTTAACTTTGTTTAACTCAAGAAAGATTATACACCTTTTAAGTTATGATTTCTAAAAGCACATATCATATCATGCATATATCTTACACATTGCATTCATTAGATTGTAATCTTGCCGACGGAGAGTACGTGCTCATCCCCGAGCAAGGACCTGTCCAAGAGGAAGACCAGGAGCAGGCTTCAGAGGCTGCCATTGAGGATCTCCCCGCAGCCCCAGCAATTGAAGGCAAGCCCCGGTTTTATGCATAACCTATTAATTATGCTATTTTACTACACTTAATGCTTGTAGGTTTGTAATGTGCACTTAAGTGTAGGAATTGCTTGAAACCTCTAGATGCATGAACTTAGGACTCCTTTTGAGATGAATACTAGTATGCTAGGTCGAGTAGTTGCTTGCTAATCAGGATCTCGGTAGAAGTCGAGTGATTTTTCTAGCACTCGCGCGAGGTCAGGAATTGGTTGTATTCATCTTGATAACGGGATAGATGTTGGTCTATGGACTTGGATCCAGGGAGGATGCCTTGTCCATGAGACGGGAAAATGAATTAAGGATTAATGTGTGGATACCTGAGTCAAGCTTTTGAACGTACTAAACACATGCCGGGAAAAATGGTAACCGGTAAACCTAGTACCTGAGTGAAGCCGGGCGCGGACTTTATCCCTCATGCGACCTGAGACTGGGTCTCCCATGCTAGCTATGGTGGGTACAAGTGCGGTCACTGCACGGCGGCAGCCGGGGTCAGTGGAGCCTTGTATGCCAAGGCGGTGAGGCCTGGACGCGAACGGGGAATCGATGGGGACGGTTGTCATGTGTAGGGTCGGAGTGCCCTGACATGCCGTGTGTTTAGGTTTACCTTGCAAGGTTTAAAAACTCGATTCGAATCGTCTGCTTCTCGCAGCTAATGAGACTGCTTGATTCCTTGTACTGCATCGAGTAAGAAGTGAAATGTGGTTACATGAGATAACTTGTTGATTGAACTAATTGATTGTTACCATGTATGCTTAGAAGGAGCAAATCTAGTTAAGTAAATGATGGTAGAAATTGAAAAGCTAAAAGATGATTTTAGAAATAGCTAGTGCTTTTGGCAAACCAAACCCCTCAGCCAAACAGCTGCATAGTCTAGAGGTAGAGGAGTAGACTCCTCACACCGGGTAAGTCTAGCTGAGTATTAGTATACTCAGCCTTGCTTGTGGCACCATTTTTGCAGGTACCATGCAGGATCTGGTTGATGGTGTGACTTGGCCTACCACCCTGCCACCGGGTTGGACGGTCGAGTGGGATGTTGCTCCGGCAGGGGAGGAGCATGAGGAGTAGTGGGCTAGGCCTTGCCCATTTCCTCATTACCGACGACATCGATTATCCGCTGCACTATACTTAATGAACTTTATTTGCTACTCCAGAACTCCGATTTATGTAATAATTCAGTACTTAATTTGAGGATTCCTGTTTTATTGTATTTCTTCTGTGACTCACCTTCGAGTGAGATTGTGGAATTTGATCCTGGTTAAGTGGCTCTATCAGACTAGATCTGAAGGACTGACGGGTTATTCCGATTTAAGTGTGTCACGGCCCTTGAGGCATGACTTAAGCACTTAAGCTGGAATAATTCGGGTGGTTCTGCCACAGCTGGTATCGGAGCAAATTCCACCACAGAGAAAAACAATAAACCAAGAATACCAATTTTCAAAATCTAAAACTTGCCTAGAAACTGCTAATAGATCGTCAGGACTAGACCGCTAGACCTAGGACGAAAGGCCTTAGGCATAGAGGGAAATAGGTGGCTAATTAATTAGGCCCCGTGGGCCAATACCTATATTTTAGGATGCCCTAAAAAGGCACCCTATTTTCTTTTTGAGAGGCAACGTTTCTTCCAGCATGCATGCATTATAAAACTTAAAGAGGAATTAAAATTGGAGCTAACCCCTTTTTCTTTAAAACCGTTCGGGCTCTCTTTTTCTTTTTCCTTCCACCATAATCTTTATCTTTGATTCCCTTCCGCAGATGAATTCACCCACCCCCGCTAGTGGAGGAGACTCTCGTTTCAGTTCTGACTTCCTTTCTCGTGATGGCTTTCCCTCCATCTTGTGGGAAGTGCTTAACTCCGCCGGTTACCCTACGCCCCCTTTGTACACGGTGCAGTTGTATGAGGAGCATCGGGTACCTCGTTGTCGGGTCTGGCTGACTTTGGAGGCTCATCCCCTTCAGCCGGGTTGGCGTTCTCTTGACTCTGAAACGATCGGACTCAGGACGGACGACACCGTTGAGGCAGCAGCCATGAAGGCTCTGACGACTTTCTGTGGCTACCATCCCCTGGAGATGGTGATGCACCCTTTGGGGCTCTTCCCTGCTGAGAGGAAGGATGATCCCATGTGGTGTAACCGCGTGAGCCATGTGAAGGATGTGTGGGCCATGTATCCTGACTTGGTTGGGAGGGTCACCGTTCAGTGCATGAGTGCGCTGTACCGCCTTCAGGCCCTTCAGAGCGATGCTATGACACTTCTTGCTAACACCGCTCGGACTGCCAAGCTCACTCTCGACAGTCGGGAAGATTTTGTGGTCGACCTATCCACAAAGTTGGTGGAAAAGGATCTGCAGGTGGAGAGGCTGAACCAGCGTATCGCTACCCTGGAGCAGCAAGTGGAGATCCGAGACAACACTATTGATGTCTTGGAGAACCAGCTTCACGATGTGCAGAGGGAACTCGAGGAAGCAAACGACCACTTGGACATGCACCACCTGGAGATGGAGGCCAATGAAGCAGGAAGCGAGGGAGAAGAGGCTCCCGAGGAGCTAGGACCAGCCCCTGGTGCCAATGGGACTACCTCCGCGATGCCCCCTTCACCCGCATCCAGTGTCGCTTCCACCGCTCAGGGTTAAGCAGTCACTTCAACATTTTAGGTGGATAGAAACCTATGCGAGCTTAGTAGTATCATATTTTGGACTAGGCTTGTGGGTACTTTCCCCTGATTAATGTAACCCTGTGAACTTTTGGAATCTGTGGGATCCTTGTCACCATGTTATCTTCATTTCGAACCTGATATTATGATTATGGCATTCTTTTTCTTCTATATGAAATGATATCTTGCCGTTCGAAATTATGAGTTGGGATAACAATGGCGACAATCTCTGTTTTCAGATGGCAGCTAGGCAGCGTCGCGGGCAGAACGAGCAGGTTCCCCCGCCACCTCCTCCAGCTCCCACAGTGCAGGAGCTGATGGCCCAGCAGAATGAGATTCTGCGACAGCTCTTGCAGCGGCAGCCCCACCCCCAGCAGCATGGTGGAGGCCAGCCTCAGCGACCTCCGGCTATGGCAACATACCAGGAGTTTCTGAGCACGCAGCCGCCCTTATTCGCCAAGGCAGAGGATCCGTTGGACGCCGACGTATGGCTTCGCGTCGTCGAGTCCAAGTTTCCCCTCCTCACAGGAGACTGCCCTGATGCTACCAAGACCCGCTTCGCCGCACAGCAGCTTCGCGGATCTGCTCGGACTTGGTGGGATCACTTCCGTGCTATGCTCCCTGATGATCGTGAGGTATCTTGGGAGGAATTCAAGACTGCCTTCAGAGGACACCACATTCCAGCTGGCATTCTTGATCGGAAGTTGAATGAGTTTCTGGCCCTCAATCAAGGAACCCGCACGGTACTGCAGTATGCGCAAGCCTTCAATGACTTATGCCAGTATGCAGGGTATCATGCTGATTCTGATGAGAAGAAGAGGGATCGCTTCCGCAGGGGTCTCAATACCAAGCTGCGGGAACGACTCAACACTGTCCGGGCTGATAGCTTCAATGAGTTGGTCAACATGGCCATCTCTCAGGAGGATTGCATTGTTGCTCACCGGGCAGAGAAGAAGAGAAAGGCACCAATGGCAGCACCATCCGCTCAAGCTCAGAGGTTCCGGATTGTTTCTCACAATCAGAGCAGGGGTTTTCAGCAGCAGGCAGGCAGATGGGTGATCAGGCCACCTCAGCAGCAGCAGCAGCAGCAGCCGACACCCAACCGCTACCCAGCTCCCGCCCCAAGGAACAATCAGCCTCCGCAGCAGCAGCAGTTCCGCCAGGGCAATGGGAACAAGTGTTTCACTTGTGGCAATGTGGGCCACTATGCCAAGAATTGTCCCAGGAACCAGCAGAGGCAGATGCCAGCACCAAATCAAGACAAGGGAAGAAAGCAGAAGGTGCAAGTCAGGCAAGGGAAGCTCAACTTCACTGCTCTTGAGGAAGTGCCAGAAGGAGCTCCTATCATGACTGGTATCTTTTCAGTTTATAATCAACCTGCTTTAATTCTGTTCGATTCTGGTGCATCTCATAGTTTCATTAGCCAAAGGTTCAGTGCTAATTGCAAACTGCCATTCTCTCACTCAAAAGGGTCATTCATGATAGTCACACCTGGGGGTAAAATTGCAACTAATCAATTAAACCAAAGTGTGCCTATTCAACTGGGAAGCCACATTATCAAAACCACTCTTCTTGTGTTGGGATTGGAGAATGTGGACATTATTCTAGGGGCAAATTGGATGACCTTGCACCAAGTTGTGCTTGATGTAGCCAGCCGTACCGTGGAAGTTAATTCTCCCTTCTGCGGGAATTTCACTTTGATTTTGCCTAGTCAGGGTTCTTCTCAGTCATGTGCTTTCTCTATGACGGAGCTACCCCTGAAGAAGATCCCAGTAGTCTGTGAGTATGCAGATGTCTTTCCTGATGAATTGCCAGGAATGCCACCAGACCGGGATATTGAATTCGCCATCGAGTTGCAACCGGGAACGGCCCCAATTTCCAAGAGGCCCTACCGAATGCCACCCGCTGAGTTGGCAGAATTGAAGAAGCAATTGCAAGAGTTGCTGGATAAGGGTTTCATTCGCCCAAGCACTTCGCCTTGGGGATGTCCAGCACTGTTTGTGAAGAAGAAGGATGAAAGCTTGAGGCTGTGTATAGATTACCGCCCTCTTAATGCGGTAACTATCAAGAACAAGTATCCTTTGCCTCGTATTGATGTTCTCTTTGACCAGTTGGTCGGAGCCAAGGTGTTTTCCAAGATAGACCTTCGCTCTGGCTACCATCAGATTAAAATACGAGCAAGTGATATTCCGAAGACGGCATTCTCAACCAGGTATGGGCTATATGAATTCTTGGTGATGTCATTCGGGCTGACAAATGCACCAGCATATTTCATGTATCTGATGAATTCTGTTTTTATGCCGGAATTGGACAAGTTCATGGTGGTTTTCATTGATGACATTCTGGTGTACTCAAAGAACGAAGAAGAACATGCCGGGCATTTGCATGTAGTGCTTCAACGTCTGCGAGAGCACCACCTTTATGCCAAATTATCCAAGTGTGATTTTTGGCTAAAGGAAATCAAATTCTTGGGTCACACTATCTCTCAGGCTGGAATAGCTGTTGATCCTGATAAAGTGCAAGAGGTGATGAACTGGAAGCCACCAACAACTGTTCGCCAGATTCGGAGTTTTCTGGGATTAGCTGGTTATTACCGAAAATTTATTCCGGATTTCTCTCGAATTGCGAAGCCTATTACTGAGTTGCTAAAGAAAGAAGTCAAATTTGTGTGGAGTCAGAAGTGCGAGGATGCCTTCCATGCATTAAGGCAGCATCTGACCACAGCACCAGTATTGGCGCAACCCGACAGCAGCAAACCTTTTGATGTATATTGTGATGCCTCGGGCACCGGGCTAGGTTGTGTCTTGATGCAAGACAACCGAGTCATTGCTTATGCTTCAAGAGCGCTCAGGCCTCATGAGCAAAATTATCCCACTCATGACCTTGAGTTAGCAGCAGTGGTTCACGCATTGAAGATGTGGAGGCACTATCTAATGGGAACCCACTGCAACATCTTCACTGATCATAAGAGCCTTAAGTACATTTTTACTCAGGCTGATCTTAACATGAGGCAGAGGAGATGGCTAGAGCTGATCAAGGATTATGACCTGGAGGTACATTATCACCCAGGGAAGGCTAATGTGGTAGCTGATGCCTTGAGTCGGAAGTTGCAGTGCAACTGTGTTCTGATGGATTCTCGCATTAACACCTTGTGTGATGAGTTGAGCAAGATGCAAATTGAAGTAATTTCCTCTGGTTCTTTGTCTCACATTTCTGTTGAGCCAGCCTTGCAAGACCAGATCATTATGGCCCAGCTCAGTGACAAGGGAGTGCAGATTATCAAGAAGAATCTCCATCAGAAGGTTGAGAAGTATAATTGTTTCCGCCAGGATGAGAAGGGTGTGTTATGGTTCAAAAACAGATTGGTGATTCCTAAAGACCAGGATCTCAAGAGGAGAATTTTGGATGAAGCTCATCTCTCCAAATTCTCTATGCATCCGGGAAGCACCAAGATGTACCATGAATTGAAGCCTTTGTACTGGTGGACCAGAATGAAGAGGGAAATAGCCCAGTATGTATCAGAATGTGACACCTGTCAGAGGGTAAAGGCAAGCCACTTGAAGTCAGCTGGAGCCTTGCAACCACTACCCGTACCTTCGTGGAAGTGGGACGACATCAGCATGGATTTCATTGTGGGTCTGCCCAACACCTCTCGTCATCATGATTCAATTTGGGTTATTGTAGACCGATTGACGAAAGTGGCACATTTTCTTCCTGTGCACACCACTGATAAGGCTCAGAGATATGCAAAATTGTATATTGACCGGATCGTGTGTTTGCACGGATTACCTCGGACCATTGTTTCTGACCGAGGAGCCCAATTTGTTGCCAGATTTTGGGAACAATTGCAAAAGTCTTTGGGAACCAAGCTAATCAGGAGTTCAGCTTACCACCCACAGACTGATGGTCAGACGGAAAGGGTAAACCAAATCCTGGAAGATATGCTGAGAGCTTGTGCAATCGATTGTGGCAAGAACTGGGATAAGCACCTCTCCTTCGCAGAGTTTGCTTATAACAATAGTTATCAATCCAGCCTAAAGATGGCACCTTTTGAAGCTCTCTATGGAAGAAGGTGCAGGACACCACTCAACTGGTCTCAGTCTGGTGAAAGAGAAGTTTTTGGACCTGATTTAGTGACTGAAGCCGAAAGGAAGGTCAAGCTGATCAGGAAGAATCTAGAAGCTGCTCAGGCCAGGTAGAAGAGTTATCATGATAGAAGAAGGAAACCTCTCCAGTTCGAGGTGGGAAGTTTTGTATACCTCAAGGTATCACCCACCAAGGGAATGCAGAGGTTTGGGATCAAAGGCAAGCTAGCCCCTCGTTACATTGGACCTTATGAGATCATAGAAGCATGTGGACCCGTGGCATACAAGCTGAAGTTACCTTCAAAGATGTCTGCCATTCACAATGTTTTCCATGTATCTCAGCTGAAGAAGTGTGTTCGATTACCGACTGAAATCTTAGCAGAGCCAGAATTGGAGATAGAGCCAGATCTCTCGTACCAAGAGTACCCCTCCAAGATTCTGGATTGCAAAGAAAGATCAACTCGGGCTAAATCGATCAAGATGTACAAGGTCCAGTGGAGTAATCACTCAGAGGAGGAAGCTACTTGGGAAACCGAGGAATTCCTGAGATCCAACTTCCCTGATTGCCTACCTAAGGAAGCTGGTACGTAATCACCCCCAAACCCCTCCTCCTGCCTTTCGAATCTAACCTTCAAAAATATGATCTTAATTCAGAATGAAGTAACTATAAAGTAAAACTTAAAAGGACTTCCTTCTGAAGTTGCAAAGAGAATGACATTCGAAGAGCAGTTTATCCTAATAATGGCAATCATCACCCTTTTTCCTATTAGTCTCACCCTTCGCTTTACCCCGGGAGGACTCTGGCCCGAATCTCGGGACGAGATTCCTTTAAGGGGGGAAGGCTGTGACACCCCAGTGTCACTCAGGGTTTTTCTTTCAAAAGCCAAACCTAGAACCATTATTTTATGTGAACCAAAGTAAGCATGAGCATCAAAATAACTTAAGTAATGATGAAGTCACCAAGTACATACTTAAAAGTGTCATGATCAAAGCAATTAAGTCCCTTAAAAGATCAGATTATGCAACCCTAGTTTAAAAATCCCAAAATGAGCCCCATGAGCAAAATTCAAAAAGTAAGAAAAGGGGAGTGAAAAGTTTAAATTTTTGAGTTGAGCCAATTATAAAAATTGAAGTATATTTAATGGGCAACAAGAAAGGTTAAGAAAGCTTAGCCAAAATAGCTCAAATAAAACCCCAAATCAAGCTTTCCATGGGTGGACTTGATAAGAATTCTGAATTTCAGATTTCTGAAAATCAGACCTTGATCCAAAGATCAGGGATGTTCACCTTGATCCTTAACTCGAATCCTAATGGCCCCATTGACAAAAATGTGCCTAACTAACCCCTCTGTCGTGTGCCAGAAGATGGCATTGGGACGCGAGCCCTAGACACGACTAAACCTTGGATTTGCCTCGGATTTGCGCAGGGAGACAGACCAGATTTCCTGGCTCCATATCTCTGCAACCAGTAGGCAAAATCCTATGACCTCCACACAAGAATGGTAGCTTGTAGGGAGGGGAAGAGGTTTTGTGCATTGACCAAGGCGAGAGCAGGCTCGGATGAGCGACTACACGCGCCAGAACTTGGGCAGAACGCGTGCTCCCACGTGTTCGACCCTGGCCGGCGTGCCAGAGCTCGCCCAACCCGCGCGCGCGCGCTCCCCGGTGACCAGTCGCGTCCGCCGCGCGTCCTCGCCCTCGGCCGTGCCCGCCCGCGCCTATAAAGCCTCCCCAGGCGCGCCTCACTTCACCCCGCACTCACCCTCTTCGGCCAGCCGCTTTCCTTAGCTCCGGCGAGCTTGTTTTCCGCCCGCCATTGCCGCCCAAGCTTCGGCCACCGTGGCCAGCCCACCCCAGCCGTCCTCAAGCCAAGCCAGTGCTTTGGCCAGCTCCACCAGTAGCCAGTGAAGCTCGCCAAGCCCTCGGACCCAGCCGGACTTCATCGGAGGCCCGAGATCGACTTCGCCGGACTTCGGTCTTCCGCCGTCGCACGTGGACCGAGCTATCCGGTGAGTCTCCGCCCAATTCCTCTCGCTCATGTCTTCTCTGGCATCCCATGGACCTCCCTGACCCATTTGATTGAACCATCTCGCCGTGGCCAGGCCGGTCTCCTCGCCGCCGACGAGCATCCCCGCCTGCGCGCGTGGACCGACCGACTCCGGCCATCTCCGACGGCGTTCCGCACACCGTTGTGATTCCCAGGACCTCCCCTTCATCCTCGACCTCTTCACCAGAGCAGTCTCGCCACCGGTAAGCCCCTCCGCCCTTTTCCCCGCCGCGGCTACTGTTTAAGTTAAACTGAGGACCTCGGGTTAGGAGGTGAAGAACCCAAGGGGTTTTCTGCAATGTCAAAGACCCTGGTGAATAGTAGCCTAAGGACTGATTCGCGAGGAAAAACTGAGAAAACATCCAGGGACCCCAGTGTAAAGTAGGTTTTCATTTAAATCGATTCTGAAATTCTTTTAAATAACCAGAGAACTTGTAAAATTCATAACTTGATGAATTCTTACTCAAAAAATGTCAAACCAATTTTGCTAGCCTCTGTATGTTACAATCTATCATTTAAAAATAGTAAACCCTATGCTTTCTGTTCACAATTTTAGAGTTTAAAATTAAAAACAGAAACCCACTAAACCTTATTTAATCAAGGAAAATTAGTTTTTCTTCTGTACTAGACTTAAGAAAATTTGTGGGTATTCAAACCTCTTTTAGACACTGTTTAAAAATGGTAGGAACCCCAGCATTAGAAATTATGATGTAGTTTCTCATTTAAAGATGTTTTGACCAAAACTTAGAGAAAATCAGAAAGGTATTAGAAATTAATGAACAGTGATTAATACTATTTTTCCTAGTTTACTTATGAAACAGAGAACCTAGGAAAAATACAGAGACTATTAGTTTGGACCAGTTTTAAATTAAAATGAATTGTCTAGCCTAAATAAGGCTGGAAATCAATTATTAAAGAGGCAAAACTATAACCAAAATGCTTAACAAAAATCCAGTGAACTTATAACCACCAGAGCCCCACTGCAAAAATATAGAGCACCTCAGTCCAACTTTTTGAGTAAGGAAAATAAATGCAAGGTGATAACAAGGCATTTTTTAACTAAATCATGAACACCCTCAAATATTGTGATAATGAGCAACCAAAAATTTGCTAAGTCCTTAATAAGGTAAATTACCAGAGAAAAATGCAAACCCTTGAAAAAGAAGCAAACTCATACCATTTGCTGATGATTTAAGGGAAAGGCCATTTAATTCAAATAATGCACCCCACCCCCTTCCCTTAAGCAAAAAGATGCCAAACTTCAGAATGATTGCTCTTGCACAAAACAATGACTAAGAAAAATAAGAATTCTGTTGTTTGATATTTTTCAAATATAGTGGTAGTAGAAAGCACCCATTTGGCTAGAAACTTGAGAAAACCATAGAAAAATAATTAAAAGGTATTAATGGCTAGAAGTTTGTATCAAGTCATATTATGACACCTAAAAGCCAGCAAAAATAAGTTCTGAAGAATTACCCACTGTTAAATATTAGTTGTAGTTCAAAGCACCTCTTCTACCCTAGAACTTAATAATTTTGTGCAGAGAAAACTATTCACCTTCTGATCCCCAAATTTTAAGAAGGAGGAACATACACCAGTAGCAAGCCACTGTAATTTTTACAGAATTTTTAGAATTTTATAAAAGCAACTTGTAGTTCAAACCTACTCCAAAACATTAAAGAGAATAAAGAAAAAGGAAAGAGGAAATAAACCCCACCTCAATAAGTCTAACTTGAGTACTTATCATTATCCCTAAGACTTAAAAGAATTCAGTGGAACCCCTAAAAGTAAAACCTACCACTTGCCTTAGCTAAAAGTTTAACTTAATTTACCAAGTATACCACCCAAGGGTCTTGCATAAGTAAAGTTAACTTTGTTTAACTCAAGAAAGATTATACACCTTTTAAGTTATGATTTCTAAAAGCACATATCATATCATGCATATATCTTACACATTGCATTCATTAGATTGTAATCTTGCCGACGGAGAGTACGTGCTCATCCCCGAGCAAGGACCTGTCCAAGAGGAAGACCAGGAGCAGGCTTCAGAGGCTGCCATTGAGGATCTCCCCGCAGCCCCAGCAATTGAAGGCAAGCCCCGGTTTTATGCATAACCTATTAATTATGCTATTTTACTACACTTAATGCTTGTAGGTTTGTAATGTGCACTTAAGTGTAGGAATTGCTTGAAACCTCTAGATGCATGAACTTAGGACTCCTTTTGAGATGAATACTAGTATGCTAGGTCGAGTAGTTGCTTGCTAATCAGGATCTCGGTAGAAGTCGAGTGATTTTTCTAGCACTCGCGCGAGGTCAGGAATTGGTTGTATTCATCTTGATAACGGGATAGATGTTGGTCTATGGACTTGGATCCAGGGAGGATGCCTTGTCCATGAGACGGGAAAATGAATTAAGGATTAATGTGTGGATACCTGAGTCAAGCTTTTGAACGTACTAAACACATGCCGGGAAAAATGGTAACCGGTAAACCTAGTACCTGAGTGAAGCCGGGCGCGGACTTTATCCCTCATGCGACCTGAGACTGGGTCTCCCATGCTAGCTATGGTGGGTACAAGTGCGGTCACTGCACGGCGGCAGCCGGGGTCAGTGGAGCCTTGTATGCCAAGGCGGTGAGGCCTGGACGCGAACGGGGAATCGATGGGGACGGTTGTCATGTGTAGGGTCGGAGTGCCCTGACATGCCGTGTGTTTAGGTTTACCTTGCAAGGTTTAAAAACTCGATTCGAATCGTCTGCTTCTCGCAGCTAATGAGACTGCTTGATTCCTTGTACTGCATCGAGTAAGAAGTGAAATGTGGTTACATGAGATAACTTGTTGATTGAACTAATTGATTGTTACCATGTATGCTTAGAAGGAGCAAATCTAGTTAAGTAAATGATGGTAGAAATTGAAAAGCTAAAAGATGATTTTAGAAATAGCTAGTGCTTTTGGCAAACCAAACCCCTCAGCCAAACAGCTGCATAGTCTAGAGGTAGAGGAGTAGACTCCTCACACCGGGTAAGTCTAGCTGAGTATTAGTATACTCAGCCTTGCTTGTGGCACCATTTTTGCAGGTACCATGCAGGATCTGGTTGATGGTGTGACTTGGCCTACCACCCTGCCACCGGGTTGGACGGTCGAGTGGGATGTTGCTCCGGCAGGGGAGGAGCATGAGGAGTAGTGGGCTAGGCCTTGCCCATTTCCTCATTACCGACGACATCGATTATCCGCTGCACTATACTTAATGAACTTTATTTGCTACTCCAGAACTCCGATTTATGTAATAATTCAGTACTTAATTTGAGGATTCCTGTTTTATTGTATTTCTTCTGTGACTCACCTTCGAGTGAGATTGTGGAATTTGATCCTGGTTAAGTGGCTCTATCAGACTAGATCTGAAGGACTGACGGGTTATTCCGATTTAAGTGTGTCACGGCCCTTGAGGCATGACTTAAGCACTTAAGCTGGAATAATTCGGGTGGTTCTGCCACATGTGGGGCCCAAGCGTCGGACTTCTCTTCTCCACAGTCAAGGATATGGCCGCTACTCGTAACAACCCTGCGAGCTTGGCACAACTGCCTCCTGTCGACCTCCTCGCCGTGGAACTCGCGGCCCCCTGGACTCGATCCTCACGGGACTGCTTATAAAACCCGACCGTCGCCCCTGCCCATCCCCAGAAAACCCCCGTGGCACATCGAGCATAGAGTGAGAGAGGTGGAGTTGGTCGCCATCGGGGCTTGGCAAGTTTACCATCGTTGGGGTCCTAGAGTTGGGTCTGTGAGCTTCGTCATGGTGCGGCGAAGGTGGTCGTGGTTCCTGCGCTAAGGTTGGACCGTCGGTGTACTGGCAATTTCTTGCCGGAGCACCATCACTGCCGTGGAGCCGCCGCATATCGTGGCTAGCTCGCCTTGACCACCGATTGGAGGTGAGCCGCTAACCATAGGATTCGCCTAGTTCTCCTCTTCACGTAGGGGCGTCTGGTTTGCAGTTTGGGGGCTCGATTGGCCGTATGGCTCATCGCCGCCATGTCGCCGCCGCGATGCCGCGGGCAGCACCGCTCGGGCCGCTGCGCGTTTGGGGGAGATGTCCCTAGCCATCCGTGTCAAAATGGACGTTCGAGATTACATCAGCGTGTGCTAGTTCGATGGCTTGCTCAGGACCGTTGATCTTGGAGGGAATGGCCAGGATTAGAAGTAATACTTACCGGATCAGGGCACCATCCGTGTCGTTCATCCTGATCTGGACCACCCCAGTGGGGTCGGGGTTCTTTAAAATATGAGCCCTTGGATTCAGAATCGATGGGAGTGGATGCGTACCGATTCGATGTGATGATAGTCTAATCCGAGCGCTTGCTTTGTAATCCAACGGTTCGCGATCGCCGATACCCCCCTCGGCCATGGTCTTTTGTGTATGAGCCCTCGTATTACTTTCAAATAAACCTGCCGTCCGTGGGCGATGATCACTGAGTCTAGGGAGTATTTGTAGATCAGTCCATGGGGTTTTCAGAATTTAGCGCCCAATCCAGAGATCAGAAAGAATTAGGAAAATAATTATAGAAATTGATTTTTAATACAAAACAATTTCAGAAACTTGTATAATTCATATTAAATCCATTTTAATTCCAAATTGAGTCATTCTAGAGACATTAATTTTGTTTTAATATTGTTTATCACTTAGTAAATTTTTTTGGCCATGAAACATGAACTAAAATTATTCACATGAGTATGCTATTGTAGGTACTCAATAACTTCGGAAATTCATAATTTAATAACCATAGAACCAAATTTAGTAATTCTTGTTCCTATGATCTCGTTACGCAGCGTAGAATGTTATTATGTAGTTTATTCTTATGTTTGGTGTGATGTTAATTTTGCCTATATATGTCTATTTGTATTATTACGACTAGCAGTGAGGACACGTGTCATCTGAAGAATCATCCTGGTACCTGGATTCTCAAGTCCCAGGCAAGTTGTGCCCTTGATCACTTCTTTTTACCCACCCATGTTCTGATTAATCATAATGATCTGCATAGGTTAATTTTGATGGGACCCAATAGGTTACCCTAGTTTGATTATCTTTATACCTTGTTCACCACTGAATTTCTGGGTAGTACATGCTATTGCTTTATGTGGTTTGGGTATAGAGATATACTTTATTCATGATCATACTTTTGTTATCAGTTGTTGTTATTGTTCATGATAAGATCATTATGTTAATTGGAACATGGAGCGACCACCCGAGAAAACAGTGCTACCACAAGGGTTTAATGGGACGCCCTTGGCTGATTAATTAGGAAAGCTAGTGGAATGCTACCTTACCGGAAAGGGGCAAGGGCAGTATGGGAGTGGTCAGTGTAGGGAGGTCCTTGGGTTGATTTTGCTGTGATGGCGGTCAGGCGAGGGATCCCTGCATTGGAGCTTCCTATAAACTGTAGCGGGTTTTCTGAAGCTAGTGGAACTTTGTAAAGGCCTCGTAGTGTTACCCTGCCTCGCTTCCTTGGTAGAGGTGTATGGGGCCCGTACAACCCCGTGGCAAATGGGTAACATGACTTGTGGGTAAAGATGCACAACCTCTGCAGAGTGTAAAACTGGTATACTAGCCATGCTCACGGTCATGAGCAGCTCGGACCCTCACATGATTAATTTATGGAACTAAATTCAATATGTCATATGCATTGCATCGCACGTGATGTTGTTACTTTTGTTCTACTGCTTAATTGGGTTTGATATTTACTTATACTTAGTAATTGCTAATAAAATTTTGACCAACTTTAAAAGCAATGCTCAGCTTCAACCATCCTCTTTGGTAAGCCTTACACTTCCCGTGAGCTCCCACCTTTGGCGAGTTCATGCACATTATTCCCCACAACTTGTTGAGCTATGAACGTATGTGAGCTCACTCTTGCTGTCTCACACCCCCCACAGGTCAAGAACAGGTACCAAAGGATGAGGCACATGGAGGATGCTGTGATGTGTTCGTGAGAGGTCTAGGCCGTCGTCTCCCAGTCAACTTTAGGTTGCTGGACCATTGTCTCCTTATAATGTAATTATTTATTTTGTATAGAACTCCTGTTATATAGTAAAGATGTGACATTCGATCCTGTGCCATGATTCATCATATGTGTGAGGCTTGGTTCCAGCACACCTGGTGATTATGTTCGCGCCCGGGTCTTGGTGCCCCAAAACCCAGGTGTGACAAACCGGGTGTGATAGAAGTGGTATCAAAGCTATGCTGACCCTAGGTCGTTAGACTAGCTAGAAATGGAAAGCCTAGTTTGTTCAAAACTTGCTAATTTCATTCTTATAAATTATTTAATCAGCCTTACCTCTTTAAAATTTCAACTGAGTTGACATTTCTTTTGTAGATGGTTTGTACTCTCCAATCTACCCATGTCAACACCAGCTATGCCCCTCGCCCCAACAAATCCCTGTCTACTCAGTGGTAGTCGAGGAAGTTCCGGTGGATCTCCCTCACATTCGAGTGGAGAATGGATTCATCCTAGAGGACGGCTTAGAGGAATAGCTGCCGACGCCCACCCCATTGGTAGAGTCCCTGGCCTTCGCAACTAGGTCATCGACATCGGCACCGCGTGCACTAGCTATCCAAGCACCTGCACCCGGAGGCGACGACCCCGACGACTCTGGGACGACGATGATGAGGATGACGACGACGACGAAGGAGAAGACGAACACATCAATGAGGAAGCCAACTTCGCCCAGCAGGACTACTTCATGGGGTTTGGTCCTGTTGTCGAACATTACACATCAATGTTTGAGACGAGGCACTTCCCGAACCTGCTGCAAGACGTGCTGCACACGCTAGGCACCTACGTCCGCCCCCTGTACGAAACAAGGCGAGTGAGCGAGCCTCCCCGTGCTTGCTACTACATCACTCGCATCCACGTCAGGGTGATGGATGCAGGGGATAGGGGATTCAGGACTCTGTCTGCTCATGAGCCTCTGACACCACTGTCCACCTACTCTGCCTCGATCAGCGATGCTGCCAGACAGACCCTGTGGTCGCTCAGCCACACCTACCGGCAGCAGCTGTAGAACACGAGGTTCATGCATCTTCCTCTGCATCTAAGTGGAGGAAGTCAGACCAGCATCATCCTAGGTGAAGCTGGTGAGGATCGCCTCAACACCCTAGCTGGTGTAGTGGCCGGTCTCAACACCGACCTGGACAGTGCCACCCTGGATCTCTCTAGGGTGCACTTGGAGCTAGAGAATGCCCATGCCAGGATTGCAACCCTGGAAGCCCAACTTCAAGGACTGGATCCGCCTGAAGCTCAGGTCCCCGCCATGGCGTTGTCTCCTCCCCGCAAGAGGCTGCGTTATGGGGAACCCAGATCCGTCACCAGGCTGCTTTAAATGTTTTAAGTTATGATATAATAAGTTAGTTTTTGTGTCAAACGATGATACTCTTCTTAAGTTATTTTATTAATAAATAACAACCATGTGATGGTGTTGGTTGACATGTATGAGTTGGAGTTTTGTTTGATTGCAATGGTCTTATGGAATGATGGCCATAAGAGCATATAAAAAATATAAACTTAGGATATTCCCCTCTAGAATCTTTTCTACTCTTCACTCCTCTAAGATGTTCACTTTCTAACCAATCAGATGGTGAACGCTCGTCAAGGGCCCAACAACAACCGGAACCAGCATGGTCAACAGATACCACCACCACCACCGAATCCCAACGTGGAGCAGTTCATCGCCGCTCAGATGCAGCTTCTGCAGGGTCTCACTGCAACTGTTCAACAGATTCAGCAGAACCAGCTGAATCAACAGCATCAGCAGCAACAGCAGAATGCACCCCCGACCAGAGATAAGCACCGAGATTTTATGAGTCATCACCCGCCAACATTCTCTCATGCGGTTGATCCTTTGGATGCTGATGACTGGCTCAAGGTTTTCGGAAAGAAGTTGGACATCACCCAGTGCAACAACCAGGAGAAGGTCTTGTACGCCTCGGGAAGACTCGAGGGAGCCGCGTCTGACTGGTGGGATGCCTTCACAGCAGCACACCCCAACGCGGATACAATAACCTGGCAGGAGTTCCAAGCAAACTTCCATGCTCATCATATCCCCTCGGGAATTATGAAGCTGAAGAAGAAGGAATTCCTTTCCCTTACTCAAGGGAATATGTCTATCAGTGAGTATCGTGATCGCTTCACTCAGCTTCCACGCTACGCACCGGAAGAAGTGGACACAGATGAGAAGCGCCAAGAGCGTTTCCTAGAAGGATTGATTGGACCTCTAAACTACCAACTTCAGAGTCATACCTTCCCCAACTTCCAAACACTGCTGAACAGGGCAATTGGCCTTTAAAGTAAAAGAAGGGAATTATCTGACCATAAAAGGAAGTTTCAAGGTCAGTCCAGCAGGAACACCTGCCCGAACAACGCTCAAGGTTTGCAGTTCCGCTCTGGAAATCAGGGTGGAAACAATTATCAGATGCAACGCTCTAGATAGCAAGGCCAGAGAAATAATCAAAGCCAGTACCAGCAAAGGAGCAACTCTCAGACCAACCAGAGGTCTGGCGGGAGTTCACAGAATCATCAAGGTGGCACCGTAAACACGCAGGCCAGAAGCAACAAAGCACCAGTCCAACCCAATGGCTATTTCAAGTGCGGTGAGCTAGGCCACTATGCTAACAACTGCCCAAGGCGCAACAAGCAGACACCTCAGAGAAGCAACACTCAGAAGAATGACCAGAACACCCCCGCTCGTGGATCTGCACAGAACAAGACTTCACAGAACCAGAGTAGAGGAAGGGTCAATCATGTCACCACAGAATCAGTGCTTGAGGATGCCGACGTAGTGTATGGTATGTTCCTTGTTAACTCCATACCTGCATCAGTTTTATTTGACTCTGGATCATCGCATTCATTTATAACTGAGTCATTTGTGGAAAAACATAACATACCAAAGTACCCTCTTAAGAAGATATTACATATTAGTTCACCGGGAGGTGACATGAAGCCCACACACTCATGCCCCCATGTTAATCTCAAGGTTCAAGGAATAGATTTTTCAGTCAACCTAGTGGTCCTAGGATCCAATGGTATTGATGTGATTCTTGGATGCAACTGGTTGAAAAGTTATGATGGAGTGATACAGTGTGCCAACGGAACAATTACGTTGACGAGTCCGCAAGGCGAAAGAGTCCAAATTAGCACGGACATGTCAATAGATACAAAAGGGAAGACATTGATAAATCACTTGGAAGAAAAGCCCTTGGAAAATATCAAGATAGTGTGTGAGTACCTAGACGTATTTCCGAAGGAATTACTAGGTATGCCACCCGACCGTGATATAGAGTTTTCTATTGAATTATTACCCGGAACCGCACCTATTTCAAAAAGACCTTATAGAATGGATGTCAAGGATTTAGTAGAACTGAAGAAACAATTAGAAGAATTACTAGAAAAGGTTTCATTCGCCCAAGTTCGTCCCCTTGGGGAGCCCCAGTTCTATTTGTGAACAAGAAGGATGGTTCGAGGAGAATGTGCGTTGATTATAGAAGTTTGAATGAAGTAACCATCAAGAATAAATACCCATTACCTCGGATTGAAGATTTATTTGATCAGATGAAGGGATCTAAGATATTCTCGAAGATAGATCTAAGATCAGGATATCACTAGTTAAAAATTCGAGCAGAAGATGTACCCAAGATATGGATTATATGAATTTTTGGTCATGTCGTTCGGACTGACTAATGCACCAGCATACTTTATGAACTTGATGAATAAAGTATTCATGGAATATCTGGATCAGTTTGTGGTCATATTCATTGATGACATACTGATATATTCTCTGAATGAAGAAAAACATGAAGACCATCTAAGGCTAGTCCTACAAAAGCTTCGAGACAACCAGCTATATGCGAAGTTCTTGAAGTGTGATTTTTGGTTGAAGGAAGTTGCTTTCTTAGGGCATATCGTTACCGATGGTGGAATTAAAGTGGACCCAGGAAAGATAAGTGAGATACTAAATTGGAAGCAACCAAAGGATGCATCCAAGATCAGAAGTTTTCTTGGATTGGTAGGATACTACAGAAGATTTATTGAAGGTTTTTCCAAGTTAGTGAAACCTCTTACCTCTCTACTAGAGAAAGGTAAAGAGTTCAAGTGGGATTTGATGTGTAACCACTGCACCAATAGTGAAACCTCTTACCTCTCTACTAGAGAAAGGTAAAGAGTTCAAGCTTGTCAGAATTGTTTTGAAGAACCAAAGAAAAGGTTAACCACTGCACCAATATTGGTAATGCCAGACATCCACAAGGGATTTGATGTGTATTGCGATGCATCACACCTTAGGCTTGGGTGTGTGCTAATGCAAGAAGGAAAAGTGATAGCTTATGCCTCAAGGCAGTTGAGAAAGCATGAGAAGAATTATCCTACGCATGATCTGGAACTAGCTGCCGTAGTGCATGCTTTGAAGATTTGGAGGCACTATATGATCGGAAACAAGTGCAAAATCTTCACGGATCACAAAAGCTTGAAATATATATTCACTCAGAAGGAACTCAACCTAAGACAGAGAAGATGGCTTGAGTTGATTAAGGACTATGATTTGGAAATACAATATCACCCGGGAAAAGCAAATGTAGTAGCTGATGCTTTGAGCCATAAGGGTCAAGTGAACAACATCACTACTCATTTGATGTCACAGGAATTGTGCTAGGAAATGGAACAACTCAACCTTGGTATGCTCAATAATGTAGAAGCAACGATTATGGAAGTTGAATCTACTTTGGAAGAAGAGATTCGTAAAGGACAAGAGTCTGATGAGAAAATCAAAGAAATTAAGAGACAAATTAGTTTGGGTAAAGCCCTAGATTTCACGGAAGATGATCAAGGCATAGTATGGTTTAAGAAGAGAATCTGCGTACCAGAAATCGAACACCTGCACCAACTTATTTTGAGAGAAGCTCATGATTCAGCTTACTCTATTCACCCTAGTAGTACAAAGATGTACCAGGATCTTAAGGAAAAGTATTGGTGGTACGGATTGAAAAGAGATGTTGCTACTCATGTTGCATTATGTGATGTGTGTCAGCGAGTTAAAGCCGAACACCAAAGACCAGCAGGATTACTACAACCTCTCAAGGTACCTGAATGGAAATGGGAAGAAATCGGTATGGATTTCATAGTTGGACTACCCCGTACTCGGGATGGCTATGATTCAATATGGGTCATATTAGATAGGTTGACTAAAGTGGCACACTTTATACCTGTGAAGACAACTTACTCGAGAACCCAGTTAGCAGAGTTATACATGTCGATGATTGTTTGTCTGCATGGAGTACCGAAGAAGATCGTATCAGATCGAGGAACCCAGTTTACCTCGCGCTTTTGGAAAAGACTTCATGAGTCCATGGATACCAATCTAAACTTTAGTTCAGCTTATCATCCGCAAACGGATGGGCAAACGGAAAGGACAAACCAAGTGTTGGAAGATATGCTAAGAGCTTGCGCTCTAAAGCATGGTAGAAGCTAGGATAAAAGTTTGCCTTATGCAGAATTTTTGTATAATAATAGTTATCAAGCAAGTCTAAAAATGGCACCATTTGAAGCACTTTACGGACAAAAGTGTAGAACACCGCTTTATTGGAATCAGACCAGAGAAAGTCAAGTATTTGGTCTAGAAATTCTTCAAGAAGCAGAAAAGCAAGTGCAGATTATTAGAGAAAACTTGAGGACAGCACAGTCAAGACAGAAAAGCTGTGCTGATAATACAAGAAGAGAGTTGATGTTTGAAGTAGGAGACTACGTATACCTTAAAGTTTCACCGATGAGAGGAATGAAAAGGTTTAAGGTTAAGGGAAAACTATCTCCTCGCTATATTGGCCCATTCAAGATTTTGGAAAGAAAAGGTGAAGTAGCCTACCAGTTAGAGCTACCCGATAGTTTATCGGATGTGCATGACGTATTTCACGTGTCACAACTCAAGAAGTGCTTAAGAGTACCGGAAGAACAGTTACCCATGGAAGAACTGAAGGTCAATGAGGATTTGACTTATTCGGAGTACCCTGTCAGAATTTTGGAAACATCTCATAGGATTACATGGAGTAAAGTCATCAACATGTGCAAAGTTCAGTGGAGTCATCATTCGGAAGATGAGGCCACTTGGAAAAGAGAAGATGAACTAAGAGCAGAATTCACTCAGTTATTCTCGGAAGTTTCTTAATCTCGAGGACGAGATTCTTTTAAGAGGGGTAGGTTTGTAACACAATAAAACCCATCAACTAAAAAATAATAAATCTAATTATTATGGTATTAGGATAATAAATTTTATTCAAAGTGATGGTTATTTATTTGCACTTTGAATCATTTTTCTTTATTGCGCATGATTGGTTTGTGAGGACTTGATTGCAATTCTTCTTAAGAAAATCCTAGTAAATAATATAATAATTATTAGGCTAAAAATAAATATGGTATTTATAAATAATTTTGGTGAATTTCTATGAATCTTTGAGCTATTTAAAAATGTGATTCAAAATTTAAAAAAAAAGATAAAACCCTAACCTAACCCTAAGGCCCAACTAGGGGCCCATCTACACTAAACGCGCGCGCCCCTAGTCTATCCTTCTCCAGCCGCCGCCGCTCCCTACTGCTCTCTCGCTCCTTCTCTCCCCTATTCTCTCTCCTCCCTTCTCTCTCACTGTCGGGGACCATAATTAGGGGTACCCTCAAGACGCCTAATTCTCAGCTGGTAACCCCCATCAGCATAAAGCTGCAGAGGCCTGATGGCTTTGATTAAGTCAGGGATCAGTCCATACGAGCGACTCGATCACGCCACGCCCGAGCCTAGCCTCGGGCAAGGGCAGCCGACCCTGAGGTGTTTCCGTCTCGCCCGAGGCCCCCTTTTTTACGGCAGACGCATCTCCGGCTCGCCCGAGGCCTTGCCTTCGTTAAGAAGCAACCCTGACTAAATCACCGCGCCGACCGACCAAGTCACTGGGGCATTTAACGCAAAGAGTGAGACTGACGGGCGGCCAGGCTTGGCCAAAAGCGCCATAGGAAGCTCCGCCCGACCCAGGGCTCGGACTCGGGCTAAGGCCCCGGAAGACGGCGAACTCCGCTCCGCCCGACCCAGGGCTCGGACTCGGGCTAAGGCCCCGGAAGACGGCGAACTCCGCTCCGCCCGACCCAGGGCTCGAACTCGGGCTAAGGCCCCGGAAGACGGCGAACTCCGCTCCGCTCGACCCAGGGCTCGGACTCGGGCTAAGGCCCCAGAAGACGGCGAACTCCGCTCCGCCCGACCCAGGGCTCGGACTCGGGCTAAGGCCTCGGAAGACGGCGAACTCCGCTCCGCCCGACCCAGGGCTCGGACTCGGGCTAAGGCCCCGGAAGACGACGAACTCCGCTTCGCCCGACCCAGGGCTCGGACTCCGCCCTAGCCTCTGCCGAACAACCTCCGCCTCGCCCGACCCAGGAGCTCGGGCTCGGCCTCGGCCATGCAGGACAGACTCGACCTCGGCTTCGGAGGAGCTTCCACGTCGCCCGACCTAGGGCACAAGTCCGCCACGTCAACAGGAAGCGTCATCATCACCCTACCCCGAGCCGACTCGGGCCGCAGAGAACAGGACCGACGTCCCATCTGGCCGGCTCCGCCAGATAGGCAATGATGGCGCCCCGCTAGATCCATGACGACGGCAGCTCTCAGCTCCCTTACGGAAGCAGGGGGACATCAGCAAGGGCCCAACCACTCCGACAGCTGTCCCTCCGCCAGGCTCCATTGCTTCTCCGACAGCCACGACGCCACACCAGCTGGGTGCCAAGATCTCTCCGGCTGCCACCTTGGCATGTACTTAGGGCGCTAGCTCTCCCCCGCTAGACACGTAGCACCTTGCTACACCCCCATTTGTACACCTGGATCCTCTCCTTATGCCTATAAAAGGAAGGACCAGGGCCTTCTTAGAAAAGGTTGGCCTCGCGGGAACGAGGGCAGGGACAGGCGCTCTCTTGGGGCCGCTCGCTCCCCTCACCCGCGCGGACGCTTGTAACCCCCTACTGCAAGCGCACCCGACCTGGGCGCGGGACGAACACGAAGGCCGCGGGATCTCCAACTCCCTCACGACCCGGCTCCGGCCACCTCGCTCTTTCCCCCCTTCGCGCTCGCCCACGCGCTCGACCCATCTGGGCTGGGGCACGCGGCACACTCACTCGTCGGCTCGGGGACCCCCCGGTCTCGAAACGCCGACAGTTGGTGCGCCAGGTAGGGGCCTGCTGCGTGTTGACGAGCAGTTTCCCGTCAAGCTCCAGATGGGCAGTCTCCAACGACCTCTTCAACCTGGGACGGTGCTCCGTTTCGGGAGCCTCGAGTTCATGTCTTTCGACGGCAGCTACGACATGATACTCCTTCCACCGCCGCGCGACAGCGATAATGGTGGCGGACGGCCCGCCCGCCGGCGGCGGAATCGATGACGTCTTTCCCGCGTGGGGGAAGGACAACTTTCGAGCTCGCCCCATCCTCTCCCTCGCCATCGGAGGAGGAGGCGGGGCAACCAGGGCCGAGCGGGAGGTTGCGCTAAGTCGGCTGTCGAGCATATCGACATCCCCAGCGCCCCAACGGAGGATGCGTCGGGCATCACCCTCGCGTTTGAGGCGAAGGCGAGCGCCGTCCCCCCGCGACACGCCGACCCCGAGCAAGTGGACGACGCCAGCGCGCTCACGGAGGGCCTGCAGGACGTCGCCCTCGCACCTAGGGCGACGGCGCGATCAGCCCCCGATGTGACTTCGTCGCTCCTCGTCGACCAAAAGGTACCGGCTGATTTCCATCCTTTGTCATTTCAACTCGACCTCAACCCGCCTAGTGGCCTCGCTCTGGCGGGCGCTCACGTTGAGGCGAGTGCAACCCCTTTCGGATTTCGTGTGCGGTCGCCTTGGGACCGATTGACGGGCGTCTCGACCTACGGACCCTCTGGGTCCGAGGAAGATGACGACCCCAGCATCTGCTGGGATTTCTCTGGATCTGGCAACCCCAGTGCCATGCGGGACTTCATGACCGCATGCAACTACTGCCTCTCCGACTGTTCCGACGGCAGCCGCAGCCTTGACGACAAGGACTGCGGCCCGAGCCGCGAATGTTTCCACGTCGAGCTAGGGGATCCCTCCGGAGGCAGCTGTCTCGGCATGCCGGAGGATGGTGATCCCCCTAGGCCAGCGCCTCGCGCCAACATCCCGTGGGAGCTAGCTGTGGTCCCCGTTCCGGCGGGGGGTCACGACCCACAGCTCGAGCAAGTCCGCGGGGCGCGGGCCGGGCTCGATGAGGGAGCAGGAGCGCTCGAGGCAATCCGCCGGGACGTCGGGCAGGGATGGGCGGGCCAGCCCCCGGCCGGAGAAATACGTCACCTGCCCCAAGGTCTCCAGCACCGCATCGCCAACGATGCCAGGGACAGACCGCCACCCGCATCCGGCGGGACCGGTCAGGACCTGGCCGCCGCAGCTATGCTCCTCCGCGCGATGCCGGAGTCATCAACCACCGAGGGTCGGCGAATCCAGGGAGAACTCAGGCATCTCCTGGAAGGCGCTGCGGCCCGGCGGGCCGAGAGTTCTGCCTCCCGAAGGCAGGGGTACCCCTCGGAACCTCGTGCCGCGACTTCCCGACTCATGCGGGAAGCCTCGGTCTACACCGGGCGCACGCGCAACACCGCGCCTGCGGCCCCGGGCCACCTCGGCGACGAGCACCCTCATCGCGACCGTCGGGCCCGCCTCGACGAAAGGGTGCGCCGAGGTTATCACCCCAGGCGTGGGGGACGCTACGACAGCGGGGAGGATTGGAGTCCCTCGCCCGAACCACCCGGTCCGCAGGTCTTCAGCCGGGCCATTCGGCGGGCGCCGTTTCCGCCCCGATTCCGACCCCCGACTACTATCACAAAGTACTCGGGGGAAACGAGATCGGAATTGTGGCTCGCGGACTACCGCCTGGCCTGTCAACTGGGTGGAACGGACGACAACAACCTCATCATCCGCAACCTCCCCCTGTTCCTCTCCGACACTGCTCGTGCTTGGTTGGAGCACCTGCCTCCGGGGCAGATTTCCAACTGGGAGGATCTGGTCCAAGCTTTCGCCGGCAACTTCCAGGGCACGTACGTGCGCCCCGGGAATTCCTGGGACCTCCGAAGCTGCCGGCAACAGCCGGGAGAGTCCCTTCGGGACTACATCCGGCGATTCTCGAAGCAGCGCACCGAGCTGCCCAACATCACCGACTCCGATGTCATCGGTGCGTTCCTTGCCGGCACCACCTGCCGTGACCTGGTGAGCAAGTTGGGTCGCAAGACCCCCACCAGGGCGAGCGAGCTGATGGACATCGCCACCAAGTTCGCCTCTGGTCAGGAGGCGGTCGAAGCCATCTTCCGAAAGGACAAGCAGCCCCAGGGCCGCCCGTCGGAGGATGCTCCCGAGGCGTCTACTCCGCTCGGCGCCAAGAAGAAAGGCAGGAGGAAGTCGCAAGCGAAATGCGACGCCGCCAGCACGGACCTTGTCGCCGCCGCCGAATACAAGAACCCTCGGAAGCCCCCCGGAGGCGCCAACCTCTTCGACAAGGCACTCAAGGAGACGTGCCCCTACCATCAGGGGCCCGTCAAGCACACCCTCGAGGAGTGCGTCATGCTTCGGCGCCACTTCCACCGGGCCGAGCCACCCGCAGAGGGTGGCAGGGCCCGCGACAACGACAAAAAGGAAGATCACCAAGCAGGAGAGTTCCCCGAGGTCCGCGACTGCTTCATGATCTACGGAGGGCATGCGGCGAATGCCTCGGCTCGGCATCGTAAGCAAGAGCGTCGGGAGGTCTGCTCGGTGAAGGTGGCGGCGCCAGTCTACCTAGACTGGTTCGACAAGCCCATCACCTTCGACCAGAATGACCACCCCGACCACGTGCTGAGCCCGGGGAAGTACCCGCTCGTCGTCGATCCCGTCATCGGCGACGTCAGGCTCACCAAGGTCCTGATGGATGGGGGCAGCTGCCTCAATATCATCTACGCCGAGACCCTCAGGCTCCTGCGCGTCGATCTGTCATCCGTCCGAGCAGGCGCTGCGCCCTTCCACGGGATCATTCCTGGGAAGCGCGTCCAGCCCCTCGGATAGCTCGACCTTCCTGTCTGCTTCGGAACACCCTCCAACTTCCGAAGGGAGACTTTGACGTTCGAAGTGGTCGGGTTCCGAGGAACCTACCACGCAGTGTTGGGAAGGCCGTGCTACG
Source organism: Zea luxurians (assembly GCA_029449295.1). NCBI lineage: Eukaryota > Viridiplantae > Streptophyta > Magnoliopsida > Poales > Poaceae > Zea > Zea luxurians. The sequence continues at coordinate 17,796,365 of JAOPSE010000050.1, forward strand.
CGAAGTTCATGGCCATCCCCAACTACACCTACCTAAAGCTCAAGATGCCGGGCCCCAACGGGGTCATCACCGTCGGCCCCACGTACAAACACGCGTTCGAATGCGATGTGGAGTGCGTGGAGTACGCCGAGGCCCTCGCCGAGTCCGAGGCCCTCATCGCCGACCTGGAAAGCCTCTCCCGAGAGGTGCCGGACGTGAAGCGACATGCCGGCAACTTCGAGCCAGCGGAGACGGTTAAGGCCGTCCCTCTCGACCCCAGTGGCGACACCTCCAAGCAGATCCGGATCGGTTCCGGGCTCGACCCCAAATAGGAAGCAGTGCTCGTCGACTTTCTCCGCGCAAATGCCGACGTCTTTGCGTGGAGTCCCTCGGACATGCCCGGCATACCGAGGGATGTCGCCGAGCACTCGCTGGATATTCGGGCCGGAGCCCGACCGGTCAGACAGCCTCTGCGCCGATTCGACGAGGAAAGGCGCAGGGTGATAGGCGAGGAGATCCACAAGCTGATGGCAGCAGGGTTCATCAAAGAGGTATTCCATCCCGAATGGCTTGCCAACCCTGTACTTGTGAGGAAGAAAGGGGGGAAATGGCGGATGTGCGTAGACTACACTGGTCTCAACAAAGCATGTCCGAAGGTCCCCTACCCTCTACCTCGCATCGATCAAATCGTGGACTCCACTGCAGGGTGCGAAACCCTGTCTTTCCTCGATGCCTACTCAGGGTATCATCAAATCAAGATGAAAGAGTCCGACCAGCTCGCGACTTCTTTCATCATGCCCTTCGGCATGTACTGTTATGTCACCATGCCGTTCGGTTTGAGGAACGCGGGTGCAACGTACCAGCGGTGCATGAACCATGTGTTCGGCGAACACATCGGTCGCACGGTCGAGGCCTACGTCGATGACATCGTAGTCAAGACGAGGAAAGCCTCCGACCTTCTCTCCGACCTTGAAGTGACATTCCGGTGTCTCAAGGCGAAGGGCGTCAAGCTCAATCCCGAGAAGTGCGTCTTCGGGGTGCCCCGAGGCATGCTCCTGTGATTCATCGTCTCCGAGCGGGGCATCAAAGCCAACCCGGAGAAGATCGCAGCCATCACAAACATGGGGCCCATCAAGGACTTAAAAGGCGTACAGAGGGTCATGGGATGTCTCGCGGCCTTGAGCCGTTTCATCTCGCGCCTCGGCGAAAGAGGCCTGCCCCTGTACCGTCTCTTAAGGAAGGCCGAGTGCTTCACTTGGACTCCCGAGGCCGAGGAAGCTCTCGGGAACCTGAAGGCGCTCCTCACCCAGGCGCCCGTCTTGGTACCCCCAGCTGATGGAGAAGCCCTCTTGGTCTACGTCGCCGCTACCACTCAGGTGGTCAGCGCCGCGATCGTGGTCGAAAGGCAGGAAGAGGGGCATGCTTTGCCCATTCAGAGGCCAGTTTACTTCGTCAGCGAGGTGCTATCCGAGACCAAGATCCGCTACCCACAAGTCCAGAAGCTACTATATGCAGTGATCCTGACGAGGCGAAAGCTGCGACATTACTTCGAGTCTCATCCGGTGACTGTGGTGTCATCCTTCCCCCTGGGGGAGATCATCCAGTGCCGAGAAGCCTCGGGACGGATCGCAAAGTGGGCGGTGGAAATCATGGGCGAAACAATCTCGTTCGCCCCTCGGAAGGCCATCAAGTCCCAGGTACTGGCGGACTTCGTAGCCGAATGGGTCGACACCCAGTTGCCAACGGCTCCGATCCAACCGGAGCTCTAGACCATGTTTTTCGACGGGTCGCTGATGAAGACGGGAGCCGGCGCGGGCCTGCTCTTCGTCTCGCCCCTCGGGGAACACCTGCGCTACGTGCTCCGCCTCCATTTCCCGGCGTCCAACAATGTGGCTGAGTACGAGGCTCTAATCAACGGATTGCGAATCGCCATCGAGCTAGGGGTCCGACGCCTCGATGCACGCGGCGACTCGCAGCTCGTCATTGACCAAGTCATGAAGAACTCCCACTGCCGTGACCCGAAGATGGAGGCCTATTGTGATGAGGTTCGACGCCTAGAAGACAAGTTCTACGGGCTCGAGCTTAACCACATCGCCCGGCGCTACAACGAGACTGCGGACGAGCTGGCAAAGATAGCCTCGGGGCGAACAACGGTTCCCCCGAACGTCTTCTCCCGGGACCTGCACCAACCCTCCGTCAAGATCGGCGACACGCCCGAGCCCGAGACGCCCTCGACCCCGTCCGAGGTGACCTCGGCCCAGCCCGAGCCATCCTCGGTTCAGCCCGAGGAACCCTCGACCCCTGAGGGCGAAGCACTGCGCATCGAGGAGGAGTGGAGCGGGGTCACGCCAGATCAAGATTGGCAGACCCCGTACCTGCAATATCTCCGCCGAGGAGAACTGCCCCTCGACCGAGTCGAGGCTCGGCGGGTAGCGCGACGCGCCAAGTCGTTCGTCTTGCTGGGCGATGAGAAGGAGCTCTACCACCGTAGCCCCTCGGGCATCCTCCAGCGATGCATCTCCATCGCCGAAGGTCAGGAACTCCTGCAGGAATTACACTCGGGGGCTTGCGGCCATCATGCAGCACCTCGAACCCTCGTCGGGAACGCTTTCCGCCAAGGCTTCTATTGGCCGACGGCGGTGGCTGACACCACTAGAATTGTCCGCGCCTGCGAAGGGTGCCAATTCTATGCGAAGCAGACCCACCTGCCCGCTCAGGCTCTGCAGACGATACCCATCACCTGGCCCTTCGCCGTGTGGGGTCTGGACCTCGTCGGCCCTCTGCAGAAGGCGCCCGGGGGCTACACGCACCTGCTGGTCGCCGTCGACAAATTCTCCAAGTGGATCGAGGTCCGACCCCTGAACAGCATCAGATCCGAGCAGGCGGTGGCGTTCTTCACCAACATCATCCATCGCTTCGGGGTCCCGAACTCCATCATCACCGACAACGGCACCCAGTTCACCGGCAAAAAATTCTTGGATTTTTGCGAGGATCACAACATCCGGGTAGACTGGGCCACCGTAGCTCATCCCATGTCGAATGGGCAAGTAGAACGTGCCAACGGCATGATTCTACAAGGGCTCAAGCCTCGGATTTACAATGATCTCAACAAGTTCGGCAAGCGATGGACGAAGGAACTCCCCTCGGTGGTCTGGAGCCTGAGGACGACGCCGAGCCGAGCCACAAGTTTCACGCCGTTCTTCCTGGTCTACGGGGCCGAGGCCGTCTTGCCCACTGACCTGGAATACGGCTCCCCGAGGACGAGGGCCTACGACGATGATAGCAACCAAGCTAGCCGAGAAGACTCGCTGGACCAGCTGGACGAGGCTCGGGACAGGGCCTTACTACACTCGGCGCGGTATCAGCAGTCCCTGCGACGCTACCACGCCCGAGGGATCCGACCCCGAGACCTCCAGGTGGGCGACCTGGTGCTTCGGCTGCGGCAAGACGCCCGAGGGAGGCACAAGCTCACGCCCCCCTGGGAGGGGCCATTCGTCATCGCCAAAGTTCTGAAGCCCGGAACATACAAGCTAGCCAACAGTCAAGGCGAGGTCTACGGCAACGCTTGGAACATCCAACAGCTACGTCGCTTCTACCCTTAAGATGTTTCCAAGTTGTTCATATACCTCGCACCCACGCAAAGTTTAGTCAACAAGGAAGGGTCGGCCTCGCCTCGGCAAAGCCCGACCCTCCCTCGGGGGCTAAAAGGGGGGAAACCCCCTCTGCGTCAAAATTTTCCTCGAACAGAAAATCTCTTTTACCAGAATATCTTTCGTGCTTTTTGACTACTTCGAAAAGTGGGTCCTGGAAACGACGGGGTACACGTAAGCAGTCAAGGCTGACCGAGCCGAGGGACTCCTACGCCTCCGGGATACGGATACCTCACTCATCACCTTCTGCGATAAGTAACTCGCGTTCGGATAAGGTGACTCCGCGGATCGAACAAGTCTCTACGTTCGGAAGCCCTTCTGTCGAAGCGATTCTTCGAGTTTTCTTGACCAAGTCGGTGATAGGGCCTCATGGACGAGTAAAAGTGCGCGTAAGCGGCAAGGCCGACCGAGCCGAGGGACTCCCACGCCTCCGGGATACGGATACATCACTCATCACCTTCCGCGAGAAGCAACTTTCGCTCGCACAAACATCCTTGTTACCGACAAAAAGTCCAGACACTCGAAACAAGAGGAAGAGAGACGCAGCTTAACACGCGACAAGGGTGTGTGTTCTGGCCTCGACGGTCGCACAAAGCACACACTACAAGACAAGCTAATCCTGCAGGCTCGGGTCTTGACGCTGGAAGGGGGCAGCGACACCCTCGGCATCGACGGCACCTTTGGCGAGGCCCGACCTAGCCGCGGACGGCGACGCGGTCCGAGGGTCTCCGCTCCGAAGGACGACGTCATCACCACGCCCGGGCAATCGTTGTCAGGGACTTCTCTGGGAACCCGGCCCGAGCGGGCGGCTCGGCCGGCCACCTTCGGGGCCTCGGCCAACCACCTTCCGAGGGCACCAGCCCGGTCCGAAGCCTCGGCTGACCAACTCCGGCGTCGATCCTGCCAACGGACAACTCGGCTAGGCTCCGGCCAACCAGGTTTCATTTTCGAGCCAACACCGCCTCTGCTCATGCTGATATTGCTACCCCTGGCCTCGGCTCGTCGAAGAGCGGCCGAGGGGTCTCTTTAACTAAGCTAGAGGAGCCTCGGACAGCAGGGCCGACCGAGCCGAGGGACTCCTACGCCTCCGGGATACGGATACCTCACTCGTCACCTTGATACGGGGCGACTCATGCTTGGTGAAGCGGTTCAGACAATCAGCAGACGAGTCTTAGTGCTCGGAAATGAGGAAAAAATACGGCTCCGTGCCGACATACATGTTCAGGCCCCGAAAGCCGAAATGAACGAAAAGCCCGGCATTCGAAGTGCCATTACAAATGGAACTCCGGTTCCGTCCCCGCGGGTACGGACAACCTCCCCGCCAGGGAAGCCCGTGGAGCGACGAGCTCTGGGTGAATCACCAGCAAAACGCGGGACGCCCCTAAGCACCCCGGCAGATCCTCGCAGCCGTCCTCGCCGCGAATGCGAGGAGGAAGACGGAATGTTGCATCCTAGCTGGGCAGCAACAGTTCGCCTTCCCCGGCATGGCTGGAGGATGTCTCCGCCGTGGGGCTAAAGGGCGATTGCCACCACCAGAAGCTGGAAGATGAGGTGGTCCGCCGACCCGCGTAGGAGGTGGAGCCCCGGCTCGCCTCGCTCCCCGCCCCGGCGAGGATGACGAACACCCTCAACACTGAGGGCGGGGCCGGGACCACAGCCCGGTTTGCCTTCCCCCACCATCAAGCCGGAGGTCATCCTCTTGGGTGACCGCCGGTGGAGGGGTGCAGCCGGGCTGTGTGATGAAAATCCTTGAAGCCGAACGATGGCTGAAAGGTACCCACTCCCACGGAGTAGTGTCCTCCGACGATGAGGCATGGAGACGGCGGTTTCCCCCATCCGGGGGCTTGAAAGGTGGAAAGACATGATGCATAAGGGAGGAAGAAGACATGGTCGCCTTATGAAAGGGGTCGCCCTCCTTTTAAAGGCAACTCTCCCTGCTTGCGCCCCCAACCGTCATGGGCTGAGTCTTCTCCAACACGCCTCCAAAGCCCTCCCCTGCGGCGCGGGGGCTGGGACCCACATGTCATGCAGACCGGCTCCGAGCAGAAGAAGCCGAAACACCGCGCACGGCGCGCGCAACCACCCAGCGGTTACAAGTGACCCTCCACTTTCGCCCAGACCAACAGGCGAAAGGGGCGGGCAGCCATGCAGGCGGCATGCAACCGCGCCAAGTGGACACGCTTCTCCGACTCCTGACAGGCCAGCACGGAGGCTCAAGCCCACGCGTCGCGCAACCGGCGCGCCGGATGCTGCATGCAAGCCACTGTACCACTTGCGCCACCGCCGCACCTCCTCGATTGCGGAACCGATACCGCGACCCAAGGCGACCCAGCGCGCGACCCAGCGGCACCAGCCTGACGCAGCGGTCAAACGCGGTCAAAAGTGGGCCGGCAGTAATGACGGTGGCAGGCGCACGGGAGCAGCGGTCACGCCATCAGCCAAAGCTCACGTCCCATCCGGAGGCAGCGAGAGAACCCCCTCTCACGGTGTGAAGACGACACGCCCGTGACCCGTTCCTCGAACGGCTCGCGCACGCGCAACGGCAGCCTCGCCAACTACTCGCCCCGGCGCATTAACTCCGCGGCTCGACGGGCAGCGCTTCTGGCGGAAGCAGCTGGCGACGCTTCGCCTTCGCCAAAACGACCACACCAAAAAAGGTACGCCACGTCGTTCAATTTCGTATCCTTTTTCCCTTTTCCTTCTTTCTCTATCTCTTGCAACAGGGACCGGGAAAGGGGATACCCCCAAAGGGATCCTTCCCCGTGAAGGAACTAGGCTCCGAGCCTCCTTACTGATCAGGGGTTCAAAGGCTGGCCCCCCGAAGGGTTCAACAGCCGCCTCAGATCGTGTGGGCCCGACACCCACTACTGGTCAGAGGTTCGAAGGTCGGCCCCCCGAAAGGTTCCACGACCGCCTCAGGCTACTCGGGCTCCGCGCCCATTACTGATCAGGGGTTCGAAGGCTGGCCCCCCGAAGGGTTCACAGTCGCCTCAGACACCGAGCGAGGGATGACCAGGGGTACGTTCAATACATAACCAAGGCTCGGGCTGCGCTCCCGAGGTACCCTAGGACATTTCCGAGACCAGCGGGAACGATCCTGTAACGGAATCCCATCGGAGGGAGGCATCGAGCCCTCGGACCCCGTCGCCAGGGGACCGGGTCCGGCAGGTCACCCGCAGGTACTTTTGGGCATGCCTCCGGGCCCCTAGCCGACCCCCAACGAACGGGGCACGGACGTCCACTCGGATTACCCGATTGCAGCTCACCGGAGACACCATGTTCGGTGCCCATCGAGGGTAACATGGCGCTCTCCCCCCCTCCTCCTTGCGGAAAGGCGACGTAGGGGCGTATGTAAAAAAGCCGAGTCTGTCCCTGATCGTCCTCTCGCTCTGTGCGGAGGCTCGGGGGCTGCTCTCGCAAACCCGGCTCCGGCCGAACCGTTGACAGCGTCAACATACCAGCCCGAGAACTTGGGCCCCGACAGTGCACCCGGGCTACGGCCTGTTCGCATGAGGGAACCGCCAGACCAGCCGAAGCATTACGCAAGGCATTAAGACCTCGAAGGAGTGAAACCACTCCTCCGAGGCCTCGGGGGCTACACCCGGCGGGTGCGCTCGCGCGCACCCACCGGAACAAAGTGCAACCGAGAAAGGCTGGTCCCCTTGCAAAAAAGTGCGACGAAAGCCTCCAAGCGAGTGCTAACACTCCCTTCGAGGCTCGGGGGCTACTGTCGGGGACCATAATTAGGGGTACCCTCAAGACGCCTAATTCTCAGCTGGTAACCCCCATCAGCATAAAGCTGCAGAGGCCTGATGGGTTTGATTAAGTCAGGGATCAGTCCATACGAGCGACTCGATCACGCCACGCCCGAGCCTAGCCTCGGGCAAGGGCAGCCGACCCTGAGGTGTTTCCGTCTCGCCCGAGGCCCCCTTTTTTACGGCAGACGCATCTCCGGCTCGCCCGAGGCCTTGCCTTCGTTAAGAAGCAACCCTGACTAAATCACCACGCCGACCGACCAAGTCACTGGGGCATTTAACGCAAAGAGTGAGACTGACGGGCGGCCAGGCTTGGCCAAAAGCGCCATAGGAAGCTCCGCCCGACCCAGGGCTCGGACTCGGGCTAAGGCCCCGGAAGACGGCGAACTCCGCTCCGCCCGACCCAGGGCTCGGACTCGGGCTAAGGCCCCGGAAGACGGCGAACTCCGCTCCGCCCGACCTAGGGCTCGGACTCGGGCTAAGGCCCCGGAAGACGGCGAACTCCGCTCCACCCGACCCAGGGCTCGGACTCGGGCTAAGGCCCCGGAAGATGGCGAACTCTGCTCCGCCCGACCCAGGGCTCGGACTCGGGCTAAGGCCTCGGAAGACGGCGAACTCCGCTCCACCCGACCCAGGGCTCGGACTCGGGCTAAGGCCCCGGAAGACGACGAACTCCGCTTCGCCCGACCCAGGGCTCGGACTCCGCCCTAGCCTCTGTCGAACAACCTCCGCCTCGCCCGACCCAGGAGCTCGGGCTCGGCCTCGGCCATGCAGGACAGACTCGACCTCGGCTTCGGAGGAGCTTCCACGTCGCCCGACCTAGGGCACAAGTCCGCCACGTCAACAGGAAGCGTCATCATCACCCTACCCCGAGCCGACTCGGGCCGCAGAGAACAGGACCGACGTCCCATCTGGCCGGCTCCGCCAGATAGGCAATGATGGCGCCCCGCTAGATCCATGACGACGGCGGCTCTCAGCTCCCTTACGGAAGCAGGGGGACGTCAGCAAGGGCCCAACCACTCCGACAGCTGTCCCTCCGCCAGGCTCCATTGCTTCTCCGACAGCCACGACGCCACACCAGCTGGGTGCCAAGATCTCTCCGGCTGCCACCTTGGCATGTACTTAGGGCGCTAGCTCTCCCCCGCTAGACACGTAGCACCTTGCTACACCCCCATTTGTACACCTGGATCCTCTCCTTACGCCTAGAAAAGGAAGGACCAGGGCCTTCTTAGAGAAGGTTGGCCTCGCGGGAACGAGGGCAGGGACAGGCGCTCTCTTGGGGCCGCTCGCTCCCCTCACCCGCGCGGACGCTTGTAACCCCCTACTGCAAGCGCACCCGACCTGGGCGCGGGACGAACACGAAGGCCGCGGGATCTCCAACTCCCTCACGACCCGGCTCCGGCCACCTCGCTCTTTCCCTCCTTCGCGCTCGCCCACGCGCTCGACCCATCTGGGCTGGGGCACGCGGCACACTCACTCGTCGGCTCGGGGACCCCCCGGTCTCGAAACGCCGACACTCACGCTCACGCCCCATCACGACCCCGGCCGCGCGCAGCAATCCCGGCCGCGCGCCCTACGCCGGTGCCCCGCGCGGCAGCCTCTGCTCCCGCGCCCAGGTCGGCCCGACGGTGCCTCTGCACTGCCCAGGCGCGCCCCGTCGTGACCCCGGCCGCACCAGCACCCGAGCCCGGCCACTAACCTCGCCGCGCCACAGGCACGACCCTGCACGCCCAGTGCCGATCAAGCGCCCGAGCGAAACCACCGTGGCCGTCCGTTATTCTCCCTGCTTAATGGAACGTCAAAGCAGCCGTTTTCCCTGCATTACTTTCTTTGTGAAACCGACCATCAATGGCCATGAAGGCCCGACCGTCCCTCTCTCCCCTGGCCGATCCTCCATTCCCCTCCCTCTCCCCTATAAATCCGACGCTCTCTCCTCTCTTCCTCCCCTACCCGAGCTCTCTCTCATTTCCTAGCACTCTCTCGCTCGCCGTTCGTCACCGGAGTCGCCGACGCCGTTCGCCGACAACGAGGACGCCCCGAAGCCCGACGTTGTGCTACCGTCGACATTCCTTCGTCCGTCCTCTGTTCACCGCTGCAGTTGGAGAGTTCCGGTAGGTTCGCCGCGTTTCTCTCCACTGTTTCCCCGCCATTCTCCATCTCCTCGTCGTTGGGAAGCCATCTGCCCATTGCCGGCCTACTGCTTTTGTTTACCATGAATAACAGAGAAGCATTTGAGGTAGAATAAGGAAGTTTTGTGTGATACACCTAGAATTTGTAAATAATTGTGTATCGACCTGTGTAGCAGCTTCCGTATTAAATGAGTATTTCAGCACAACTAGAATGAAGTTGTTTGTTAATTTCATGAATTCATGACGAACAATTTTGGTTAATGGTTTTTTATCAATTTCCATATTTAAGTTAATTTGTATAATGGACTAAGCGTAGTATTTATAAATAAAGAATTAAAAAGAAATTGTATGCCATATTTTTATACTAAAATGGTAGATAAATAATCGCATCCTTGATTATAAAATGTAAATTAGTTTTTTTATTAAGTATATGCACGTATGTAAGTGATGCTAGTAAAATACATTAGAGTTGTGTAAAATATTAAAATAGGTCAAGTCATGTTTGATTTTTTTTTTAAAAATATAGTTTATATTATTGAACGTAATTTCCTTATTAGTGAATTGTATCATTTGTTCCTAAAATAAAATTAAAGTAATTAATAAATTAATTATCTTATCTCATAGTGTCGGTGTTTCGAAACCCGGGGGTCCCTGGACCGACGAGTGAATTGTCGCCGCGTGCCCCAGCACAGATGGGTCGATGCAAGGCGGAACGCGAAGGGGGGAAAGGAAGCAGCCGGAGGGAGACAGACGTGAGAGGGCGGATCCCGCGGCCTTCGTGTTAGCCCCGCGCCTGAGTCGGGTGCGCTTGCAGTAGGGGGATACAAGCGTCCACGCGGGAGTGGGAGCGAGCGGCCTTGCGTGAGCGCCGTCCCGTCCTTCTCCGCGCGGGCCAACCCTCTGTAAGAGGGCCCTGGTCCTTCCTTTTATAGGCGTAAGTAGAGGATCCAGGTGTACAATGGGGGGTGTAGCAGAGTGCTACGTGTCTAGCGGAGGAGAGCTAGCGCCCTAAGTACATGCCGTTGTGGCAGCCGGAGAGGTTTTGGCACCCGGTTCGTGTGGTGTCGTGGCCGTCGGAGGAGCGCCGGAGCCTGGCGGAAGGACAGCTATCGGGGCTGTCGAGTCCTTGCTGACGTCCTCTTGCTTCCGTAAGGGGGCCGAGAGCCGCCGTCGTCATAGTGCGTGCGGGGTGCCATCATTACCTATCTGGCGGAGCGAGCCAGATGGGACGCCGGTCTTGTTTCCCGTAGCCTGAGTTAGCTCGGGGTAGGGTAATAATGGCGCCTCCTGTCGACGTGGTCGGTCCGCGCCCTAGGTTGGGCGATGTGGAGGCCCCTCCGAGGTCGAGGTCGAGTCTGTCTCCCGTAGCCGTGGTCGAGTCCGAGCCCTGGGTCGGGCGAGGCGGAGACCGTCGGCTGAGGCCAGGGCTGAGTCCGAGCCCTGGGGTCGGGCGAAGCGGAGTTCGTCGTCTTCTGGGGCTGAGCCCGAGTCCGAGCCCTGGGTCGGGCGGAGCGGAGTTCGCCGTCTTTCGGGGCTGAGCCCGAGTCCGAGCCCTGGGTCGGGCGGAGCGGAGTTCGCCGTCTTCCGGGGCTGAGCCCGAGTCCGAGCCCTGGGTCGGGCGGAGCGGAGTTCGCCGTCTTCCGGGGCTGAGCCCGAGTCCGAGCCCTGGGGTCGGGCGAGGCGGAGTTTCCTATGACGCCCGAGGCCAGCCTTGGCTGCTGTCAGCCTCACTCTGTCGGGTGGCTCAGCAGTCGGAGCGGCGCAGGCGGTGCTGTCCTCTTGTCAGACCGGTCAGTAGAGCGGCGAAGTGACTGCGGTCACTTCGGCTCTGTCGACTGGTGGGCGTGCGTCAGGATAAAGGTGTCAGGCCACCTTTGCATTAAACGCCCCTGCGATTTGGTCGGTCGGCGTGGCGATGTGGCCAAGGTTGGTTCTCGGTGAAGACTGGGCCTCGGGCGAGCCGATAGTGTGCCCGTTGCTGGAGGGGGTCCTCGGGCGAGATGTAGGTTCTCCGGGGTCGGCTCCCCTTGCCCGAGGCTAGGCTCGGGCGAGGCACGATCATGTCCCTTGAATGGACGATCCTTGACTTAATCGCACCCATCAGGCCTTTGCAGCTTTGTGCTGATGGGAGTTACCAGCTAAGATTTAGGGGTCTTGAGGGTACCCCTAATTATGGTCCCCGACAGTAGCCCCCGAGCCTCCAAGGGAGTACTAATACTCGCTTGGAGGCTTTTGCCGCACTTTTTTGCAAGGGGACCAGCCTTTTTCGGTTGCATTTTGTTCTGGTGGGTGCGCGCGAGCGCACCCGCCGGGTGTAGCCCCCGAGGCCTCGGAGGAGTAGTTTTACTCCTTCGAGGTCTTAGTGCGTTTCGCAACACTTCGGCTGGTCTAGTGGTTCCCTCATGTGAGCTGGCCGTAGCCCGAGTGCACGGTCGGGTCCCAAGTTCTCGGGCTGGTATGTTGACGCTGTCAACGGTTTGGCCGGAGCCGGGTTTGCGAGAGTAGCCCCCGAGCCTCTGCACAGGGCGAGAGGACGATCAGGGACAGACTCGACTTTTTTACATACGCCCCTACGTCGCCTTTCCGCAAGGAGGAGGGGGGAAAGTGCCATGTTGCCCTTGGTGGGCGCCGAACATGGTGTCTCCGGTGAGCTGCTGGCGGGTAATCCGAGTGGACGTCCGTGCCCCATTTGTTAGGGGTCGGCTAGAGGCCCAGAGGCGGGCCCAAAAGTACCTGCGGGTGATCTGCCGGACCCGGTCCCCTGTCGACGGGGTCCGAGGGCTTGGTGCCTCCCTCTGATGGGATTCTGTTACAAGATCGTTCCCGCTGGTCTCGGAAATGTCCTAGGGTACCTCGGGAGCGTAGCCCGAGCCTTGGTTATGTATCGAACGTACCCATGGTCATCCCTTGCTCTGTGTCTGAGGCGACTGTGAACCCTTCGAGGGCCAGCCTACGAACCCCTGATCAGTAGTGGGCGCGGAGCCCGAGTGGCCTAAGGCGGCCGTTGAACCCTTCGAGGGGCTGGCCATCGAACCTCTGACCAGTAGTGGGCGCAGAACCCAATCGATCTGAGGCGGCCGTTGAACCCCTCCGAGGGGCCGGCCTTCGAACCTCTGATCAGTAGGGAGGCACGGAGCCTGTTTCCTTCACGGAGAAGGGTACTTTTCGGGGTATCCCCCTTTCCCGATCCCTGTTGTAAGAGAGAGAAAGAGGAAAAGGAAAAGGACACGAAGTCGAATGACGTGGCGTACCTTTTTCGACGCGGTCATTATGGTGAAGGCGAAGCGTCGCTCGCTTCCCCTGCCAGAGACGCCGCCTGTCCCGCCGTGGAGTTAATGCGACGGGGCGAGCGGTTCATGGGGCGGCCGTTGCGCGTGCGCGAGCCGTTCGAGGAACGACCGTTTCGCCTTGGGTTTTTTGAATCCCGCGGCGCGTCCGGGCGAAATGTTGAACGTGTCTCGGCTTGGACTTTATATACTCGGGGGAGGGTCTGGCGACGGTTCTTTGCTCCGCTTCTTGCCTCCTTCTTAGGTTTTCGCAACCTGAGAGGCTTAGCCGGAGAAAAGGAAACCGCCCACCCAGTCCTTTCCGCCGCCACCCCTTTTGCTAGGTGATGGCTGACCGGGTGACCATCATCTCGCCGCGCGATCCATGGCCCTTCTCCACAGTCACAGCGGAGGACCTAGAGGATCTTGTTGCCGAGGGTTTACTTCGCCCTCTCTCTGATGAGAGGCAGCCGGAGTGGGTTCCTCCCGCGAGCGGAACCGCCCCGTCCCCGCCGCCGGGGTACATCGTAAGCTTCGTCTCCTTCCATGAGCGGGGATTCGGTGTGCCGGCAAGCCGCTTCATGCGGGCGATCCTGCATCACTACGGGGTGGAGTTGCACAACCTCAGCCCCAACTCCATCTCGCAAGCCGCCATCTTTGTGGCGGTGTGCGAAGGATACTTGGGGATCGCCCCTCACTGGGACTTGTGGAGTCATCTCTTCTCCGCGGAGCTTTTTGCTTCGCCGACGGGAGAGAGAAGGGTTCGCGTGGCAGTGCGGGCCGGCGGTTGCATTCTCCAGCTGAGGTAGTCGCGGGTGTCGCTGTACATCCCCGCCATCCTCGCGTCCTCGAACAAAGGGTGGCAGCGCCGGTGGTTCTACCTCCGGAATGACAGCGAGATGCTTCCACCGTTTTCTCAACGGGTGGTCACCGCCGCTGCCGATACCTGGCGCTACGGGACCCCGCACGACAGGCAGAAAAACCTCGAGCCCCTTCTCAAGGCCCTGGAGGTGTTGCGGAAAGGCAGACTTACTGCCGCGGGAGTGATTGCCGCCATTCACCGCCGTAGGGTGCTTCCCTTGGCGGAGCGGCGGTTGCCGCTTTGGGAGATGACACCGGAGGCTGACTTGGAGGGCTCGCGGATGTCCTCGGATCCTCTTCCCATTGACGTTCTCCACGGGCGGGTGGCCGTCGCGTTGGGAAAACCGAACGCCAGTGCCTTCTCTCAGCCCTTGATGCGCCCCGACCACGGGTGTGTGACCTTGGTGAGTATCTGCTCCTTCCCTCTCCTTGCGTCAGGTTGCCTTTGGTCCTTACAGTCGGGACTTCCGTTCGCCTCCAAGAGGTAGGGTGGCACAAGCCTTCCCGGCCACGGGTCCTGAAGGACGCGATAGACCGAGCAGCGCGGTGGGTTGCCGCGGAGGAGAAGAAGAAGAAGAAGAAGGACACGGAGAAAGCCTGGGCCCGCGAGCGGACATGGGCCCAAGACGCCTTGGAGAAGCTCCGTCGTCGGCAGGAGAGGGAGGGGCTCCCGAGGGAGCCGTCACCGGAGACGTCTGACGACGACGACGATGAAGATGATGACGAGGACGACGACATGGCTGCCCACCTCGGCCTCAGCCCGGGTTTGAGGCTAGGCCAGGAGTCGTCAAGCCAGCCCCCGAGTGGGTTGGCGCCATCAGTTCCCGGAGTCGGGACGCCGAGGTCCTGGCCCGACGAGCGGGGGCAGACCAAGGGGGTACTTGACCCCTCGGCCGAGGAAGTCGAGGTGACCCCAGGGAGTCAGGCCGAGGCGTCTGTTTCTCGAGAGCCGTCGGCCACGCCGTCAGCGCAGGAGGGTGGCCCTCAGGTCGCCGTGGCAACGCCCGGGCAGTCCGTCTCCCGGGTGTCCAAGGTGCCCAAGGCCAGGGTGATGCCGAAGCTGGCGGCGAGGCGGACCTCGGCGGTGTCTTCGGGGGTCGAGATCCGAGAGACCTCCCCTCAGGCGCGGTTGGTCGTGGCCTGGAGCGGGTAAGTATCTTGGAGCGTCTTCGTCTTGGCTTCTCATTCGTATGTCCCGACCGTGACTTTCCTTTCCTCCTCAGCAAGCGAAGCCACGGCCTGACCGATCTGGCTCCCCGGAAGGCCCTTAAGATGGCGTCGGCTTCCGCAGCCAGTGTCGTGCCGGGCCTCGCTGTTCAGCTGGCCTTTTCGCAAGGCGCTCCACAGCGGGGGGCTCCGGCGGCACCAGCCGCCATGGAGCGAGTTCCCGAGGCCGGTTCTTCTGCTGAGGCGGCCATCATGCTGGAGGAGGCGACTGGCACAGACGTGGCCCCGGGCCCACCGGACATGCCGCCGGTGCCGGCGCCTACTGCTGCTGAAGCCGCTGCCATCCCAGTCGGGGAGCAACCCGTTGCTGCCGACGCTGAGATGGCTGAGGCGTCGGTGCTCGGTGCCTCGGAGGAGGGGGGCGTGGAAGCGCGATCCGTCCCACTGAGCGGCGGCCTTGTCGCTGCGCGGCGGAGCTCCGAGGAGCGGCCCCAGTTGCTCCGGTTCCGGACCCGTGGGGCTTCAGATCCCTTCTTCGTTCTCGACAACGAGCGGGAGGTGCAGTCTTGGGACAAGCTCCGCAAGTGCGCCGAAGCAACGGTCGGGTCGCTCCGGTCATCGCTGGAGGTCTTCTGCAGGGACATCCCCGAAATCCTCCAGGTAATGGCCTCAGGCGTACCTTTTTGTGACCAAGGCGTCTCTTGTGACGCCCCGCTTCCTTCCCTTAGGATCTGACGGATCTGAGCGCCGCCAAGTCGTCGTTCATCCACCACGAGGTCGATATCTGGGGCTCGCTGCGATCCCTGAGGACCTCGCTTGCCGGGGCTACTGCGCGCCTCTCCCAACAGGGCGCCGAAGTGGCGGACCTTCGGTTGCTCTGCGCCGATCTGAGAGCAGAGGCGGCAGCGGCCCGCGCAGAGGCGGCAGCGGCACGCGCAGAGATGCAGCGACGGCAGTCGGAGTTTGACCAGGTCGTCGATGAGCAAGACCAATCCCGGGGCCGGGCTGCCGAGGCCGAAAGCCGGGCTGGAGCCCTTGCAGCGGACCTAGCCGTAGCCCAGGCCGCAGCTTCGGAGCAGCGTGCCCGAGCCGGAGGTATGTCCTGGCCATTTCCGGTTTTCGTTTCAGCTTGTTTCCTCTGCTTGTGTTTGAGGCCTTGCGTTCTGGCTGTTCGTAGAGCTTGAGTCCGCCCTTGATGAGTCCACCAGGGCGCTTGTTGGGGCGGCCGAACAAAGGGAGGCCGACCACGTGGCCATGTCCGAGGCCATCTCGAACTTCTGCCGGGTCTTTGGCTTCGGCGACATCCCCTCAGGAAGCTCCCCTCAAAGTCGCCTGCAGGCCTTGGGCGATCATGTGAGCGACAGGCTCCGCGAGGCGCTACACCATGGCGTCAGGCGGGCCTTCGCCGTGCTCACTTCCCACTACGTCGTGGACCTGGAGCGGGTCAGCGAGGGGTATTGCCTTCCTGACAAAGATGAAGCCACCCTGGCAGAAGTCCAGAGGCTCGACGCGGCTGCCGCGGGTCCGAGCGCAGTGCTGGCGACCACCTTCGAGGCAGAGATCCTCCCGCCTGCGCCGTCGTCCGAAGCCGGGGTGGAGTTTGCCGAGGGCGGGGACGAAGCCGAAGGCGCGGCTCCTTCCCCGGGCGACGCCTAACTCTGTCGAAGCAGTTTCTGTTGGATGCACGTGTGTCTTTTTACGGCCGCCGAGGCCTGAACACTTTATTATCGTTGCATAAAGTCGTGCCTCTTTTCCTTTCATTTTGCGTGTCCGGCCCCGTCCGTCAGTAGCAGGGTGGCTTCCCCAAGTAGGAGTCACTTTTCGTGGTGGGTGACGAGTGAGGTATCCGTAACCCACAGGCGTAGGAGTCCCTTGGCTCAGTCAACCTTGCTTACATGCACCCGCGTTCGCTCCTTGGGGTCCTGCTTCCGACATAGCCAGGGGAATGTAAAAGCCTTTTTGATTGAAAATTTTGACGCAGAGGGGGTTCCCCCCGTTTAGCCCTCGAGGGAGGGTCGGGCTCTGCCGAGGCGAGGCTGACCCTCCCTTGATGACTAAACCTTGCGTGGGAGCGAGGTATATGAACAACTTGGAGGCATCTTAAGGGTAGAGGCGACGTAGCTGTTAGACGTTCCAAGTGTTGGTGCAGACCTCGCCTTGACTGTTGGCCAGTTTGTTTGTTCCGGGATTCAGAACTTTGGCGATGGCGAGCAGCCCTTCCCAGGGGTGCGTGTAGCCCCCGGGTGTCTTCCGCGAGGGGTGGGTCTGCCTTGCGTAGAATTGACACCCTTCGCAGGTGCGGTCGATTCTAGTGGCGTCGGCCACCGCCATCGGCCAGTAGAATCCTTGTCGGAAGGCATTTCCAACGAGGGTTCGAGGTGCTGCGTGATCGCCGCAAGCCCTCGAGTGTATCTCTTGCGAGAGCTCTTGGCCTTCGGTGATGGAAATGCATCGCTGGAGGATGCCTGAGGGGCTGCGGTGGTAGAGCTCCTTCCCATCTCCCAGCATGACGAAAGACTTAGCGCGTCGCACCAACCGCCGAGCTTCAGCTTGGTCGAGGGGTAGCTCTCCTCGGTGGAGATATTGCAGGTATGGGGTCTGCCAGCTTTGATTGGGCGTGACCTCGCCCGATTCCCCCTCGACGCGCAGCGCCTCACCCTCGGGGGCCGAGGGTACCTCGGGCTGAGCCGAGGGTACCTCGGACCGTGCCGAGGGTACCTCGGACTGAGCCGAGGGTGCCTCGGGCTCGGATGTGTCCTCGGTCTTGACGGAGGGTTGGGGCAGGTCTCGGGAGAATACTTCTGGGGGGACTGTCGTTCGTCCCGAGGCTGTTTTAGCCAGCTCGTCCGCAGTCTCGTTGTAGCGTCGGGCGATGTGGTTGAGCTCGAGCCCGTAGAACTTGTCTTCCAGGTGCCGAACCTCATCGTAGTAGGCTTCCATCTTCGGGTCGCGGAAGTGGGAGTTCTTCATGACTTGGTCGATGACGAGCTGCGAGTCACCGCGAGCGTCGAGGCGTCGGACCCCTAGCTCGATGGCGATTCGCAACCCGTTTACCAGAGCCTCGTACTCTGCCACATTGTTGGACGCCGGGAAGCGGAGGCGTAGCACGTAGCGTAGGTGCTTTCCGAGGGGCGAGACGAAGAGGAGGCCTGCGCCGGCCCCCATCTTCATCAGCGACCCGTTGAAAAACATGGTCTAGAGCTCCGGTTGAATCGGAGCCGTCGGGAGCTAGGTGTCGGCCCATTCAGCCACGAAGTCCGCCAAGACCTAGGACTTGATGGCCTTCCGAGGGGCGAACGAGATCGTCTCGCCCATGATCTCCACCGCCCACTTCGCAATTCTACCCGAGGCCTCTCGGGACTGGATGATCTCTCCTAAGGGGAAGGATGACACCACAGTCACTGGATGGGACTCGAAGTAGTGTCGCAACTTCCACCGTGTCAGGATCACCGCGTACAGCAGCTTCTGGATTTGTGGGTAGCGGATCTTGGTCTCGGACAGTACCTCACCGATGAAGTAGACTAGCCTCTGGACGGGCAATGCATGCCCTTCTTCTCGTCTCTCAACCACGATCGCGGCGCTAACCACCTGGGTGGTTGCGGCGACGTAGACCAAGAGGGCTTCTCCGGCAGCAGGGGGCACCAAGATGGGCGCGTTCGTGAGGAGCGCCTTCAGGTTCCCGAGGGCTTCCTCGGCCTTGGGAGTCCAAACGAAGCACTCGGCCTTCCTTAAGAGGCGGTACAGAGGCAGACCTCTTTCGCCGAGGCGCGAGATGAAGCGGCTCAGAGCCGCAAGACATCCCATGACCCTCCGTACGCCTTTTAGGTCCTTGATTGGCCCCATGCTGGTGATGGCTGCAATCTTCTCCGGGTTGGCTTCGATGCCCCGCTCGGAGACGATAAACCCCAAGAGCAAGCCTCGGGGGACCCCGAAGACACACTTTTCGGGATTAAGCTTGACGCCTTTCGCCTTGAGACATCGGAATGTCGCTTCAAGCTCAGAAAGGAGGTCGGAGGCCTTCCTCGTCTTGACTACGATGTCATCGACGTAGGCCTCGACCGTTCGGCCGATGTGTTCGCCAAACACATGGTTCATGCATCGCTGGTACGTTGCCCCCGCATTCCTCAAACCAAACGGCATTGTAACATAGCAGTACATGCCGAAGGGTGTGATGAATGAAGTCGCGAGCTGGTCGGACTCCTTCATCCTGATCTGGTGATACCCTGAGTAGGCATCGAGGAAAGACAGGGTTTCGCACCCAGCAGTGGAATCCACGATCTGGTCGATGCGAGGCAGAGGGTAGGGAACTTTTGAACATGCTTTGTTTAGACCAGTGTAGTCTACACACATCCACCATTTCCCCCCTTTCTTTCTCACAAGCACAGGGTTGGCAAGCCATTCGGGATGGAATACCTCTTTGATGAACCCTGCCGCCAGTAGCTTGTGGATCTCCTCGCCTATGGCTCTGCGCTTTTCTTCGTCGAATCGGCGCAGAGGTTGCTTCATGGGTCGGGCCCCAGCTCGAATATCCAGAGAGTGCTCGGCGACTTCCCTCGGTATGCCGTGCATGTCTGAGGGACTACACGCGAAAACGTCGGCGTTTGCACGGAGAAAGTCAACGAGCACTGCTTCCTATTTGGAGTCGAGCTCGGAACCGATCTGGATCTGCTTGGAGGCGTCGTTGCAAGGGTCGAGAGGGACGGACTTGACCGTCTCCGCTGGCTCAAAGTTGCCGGCGTGGCGCTTCACGTCGGGCACCTCCCTAGAGAGGCTCTCTAGGTCGGCGATGAGGGCCTCGGATTCGGCGAGGGCCTCGGCGTACTCCACGCACTCCACGTCGCATTCGTACGCGTGTCGGTATGTGGGCCCGATGGTGATGACCCTGTTGGGGCCCGGCATCTTGAGCTTGAGGTAGGTGTAGTTGCAGACGGCCATGAACTTAGCGTAGCATGGCCTCCCCAGCACCGCGTGGTAGGTTCCTCGAAACCCGACCACCTCGAACGTGAGGGTCTCCTTTCGAAAGTCGGAGGGCGTCCCAAAGCAGACGGGTAGGTCGAGTTGTCCGAGGGGTTGAACGCGCTTCCCGGGGACGATCCCATGGAAAGGCGCAGCGCCCGTCCGGACCGAGGACAGATCAATCTGCAGAAGCCCGAGGGTCTCGGCGTAGATGATGTTGAGGCTGCTGCCTCCGTCCATGAGGACCTTGGTGAGCCTGACGTTGCCGATGATGGGGTTGACAACGAGTGGGTACCTCCTCGGGCTCGGCACGTAGTCTGGATGGTCGGCCTGGTCGAAGGTGATGGGCTTGTCGGACCAGTCTAGGTAGACTGGCGCCGCCACCTTTACCGAGCAGACCTCCCGACGCTCTTGCTTGCGGTGCCGAGCCGAGGTGTTCGCCACTTGCCCGCCATAGATCATGAAGCAGTCACGGACCTCGGGGAACCCTCCTGCCTTGTGATCTTCCTCCTTCGCGTCGTCGAGGGCCTTGCCACCCTCCGCGGGTGGCCCGGCCTTGTGGAAGTGTCGTCGAAGCACGGCACACTCCTCGAGGGTGTGCTTGACGGGCCCTTGATGATAGGGGCACAGCTCCTTGAGCATCTTGTCGAAGAGGTTGGCACCTCCAGGAGGCTTCCGAGGGTTCTTGTACTCGGCGGCGGCGACAAGGTCCGCGTCGGCGGCGTCGCGTTTCGCTTGCGACTTTTTCTTGCCCTTCTTCTTGGCGCCGCGCTGAGTTGACGTCTCGGGAGCATCTTCCGGTGGGCGGCCCTGGGGCTGCTTGTCCTTCCGGAAAATGGCCTCAACCGCCTCCTGGCCAGAGGCGAACTTGGTGGCGATATCCATCAGCTCGCTCACCCTGGTGGGGGTCTTGCGACCTAGCTTGCTCACCAGGTCGCGGCAGGTGGTGCAGGCGAGGAACGCGCCGATGACATCTAAATCGGTGACGTTGGCCAGCTCTGTGCGCTGCTTTGAGAATCGCCGGATGTAGTCCCAGAGAGACTCTCCCGGCTGCTGGCGGCAGCTTCGGAGATCGCAGGACTTCCCAGGGCGCACGTACGTGCCCTGGAAATTGCCGACGAAGGCTTGGACCAGGTCGTCCCAGTTGGAGATCTGCCCCGGGGGCAGGTGCTCCAGCCAGGCTCGAGCGGTATCGGAGAGGAACAGGGGGAGGTTGCGGATGATGAGGTTGTCATCGTCCGTTCCACCTAGTTGGCAGGCCAGTCGATAGTCCGCGAGCCACAGTTCCGGTCTCGCCTCCCCCGAGTACTTTGTGATAGTAGTCGGGGTTCGGAACCGGGTCGGGAATGGTGCCCGTCGTATGGCGCGGCTGAAAGCCTGTGGACCGGGTGGTTCGGGCGAAGGACTCTGATCCTCCCCGCTGTCGTAGCGTCCCCCACGCCTGGGGTGGTAGCCTCGGCGCGCCCTGTCGTCGGGGTGGGCCCGACGGCTGTGATAATGGCGCTCGTTGCCGAGGCGACCCGGGGCCGCAGGCGCTGTGTTGCGCGTGCGCCCGGAGTGGACCGAGGCTTCCCGCATAAATCGGGAAGTCGCGGCGTGATGTTCCGAGGGGAACCCCTGCCTTCGGGAGGCAGAGCTTTTGGCCCGTCGGACCGCGGCGTCCTCCAGGAGATTCTTGAGCTCTCCCTGGATACGTCGCCCCTCGGTGGTTGATGGCTCCGGCATCGCGCGGAGGAGTACTACCGCTGCAGCCAGGTTCCGACCGACTCCGCTGGAATCCAGCGGCGGCCTCACCCTGACGTCGTCGGCGATGCAGTGCTGGATGTCCTGGGGGAGATGACGCGCTTCTCCGGCCGGGGGTTGGACTGCCCATTCCTGCCCGATGTCCCGGCGGATCGGCACAAGCGTTCCTGCTCCCTCATCGAGCCTGGCCTGCCTCTCGCGGATTTGCTCGAGCTGTGGGTCAGGACCCCTCGCTGGGATGGGGACCACAGCTAGCTCCCGAAGGATGTCAACGCGAGGCACGGGCCTAGGGGGATCACCGTTTTTCGGCATACCAAGATGGTTGCCTTCGTCAGGACCCCCTAGATCGACGTGGAAACATTCGCGACTTGGGCCGCAGTCCTCGTCGTCGAGGCTGCGGCTGCCGTCGGAACAGTCGGAAAGGCAGTAGTCGCATGCAGTCATGAAGTCCCGCACGGCATTGGCGTTACCAAGTCTGGAGAAATCCCAACAGAGGTCGGGCTCGCCATCTTCCTCGGACCCCGAGGGCTCGTAGGTCAAGTCAGCCATCAGTCGGTCCCAGGGTGACCGTACACGATACCCCAGAGGGTTTGGACACGCCTCTAAGAGTGTGCTCACCGAAGTGGAGTCGCTTGGTGGGTCGAGGCCGAATCCAAAAGACATGAGATGGGAATCGGTCGGTACCTTTCGGTCGTCGGTCGGTGACGAGGTCGCGTCTGGGACTGACTGCACCGTTGTCTTAGGTACGAGGGTGACGCCCAACAAGTCCTTCGCGAGCGTGCTGGCGTCGTGCGTTTGCTTGAGATTGGCATGTTGCGGGGAGGTGGCACTCGCCTTCGTCTCAGACGCGAGATCGATGCCCGACGCGCCCTCCGTTGGGGCGCCGGCGCCGTCGACTCGCTCGACAGCCAACGAGGTACCGCTTCCCGCTTGGCCTTGGTTGCCCCGCCTCCTCCTTCGTCGACGGGGGAGGGGACGGGACGAGCCCGAATGTCGTCCTTCCACCATGTGGGGAAGGCGTCGTCGATTTCCCCGCCGGCGAGCGGGTTGTCGACCGCCATTGTCGCTGTCGCGCGGCGGGGGAAGGAGTATCATGTCATAGCTGCCGTCGAGGGACATGAATTCAAGATTCCCGAAACGGAGCACCGTCCGGGGCTGGAAAGGTTGCTGGAGACTGCCCATTTGGAGCTTGACGGGAAGCTATTCGTCAACACGCAGCAGGCCCCTACCAGGCGTGCCAACTGTCGGTGTTTCGAAACCCGGGGGGTCCCTGGACCGACGAGTGAATTGTCGCCGCGTGCCCCAGCCCAGATGGGTCGACGCAAGGCGGAACGCGAAGGGGGGAAAGGAAGCAGCCGAAGGGAGGCAGACGTGAGAGGGCGGATCCCGCGGCCTTCGTGTTAGCCCCACGCCTGAGTCGGGTGCGCTTGCAGTAGGGGGATACAAGCGTCCACGCGGGAGTGGGAGCGAGCGGCCTTGCGCGAGCGCCGTCCCGTCCTTCTCCGCGCAGGCCAACCCTCTGTAAGAGGGCCCTGGTCCTTCCTTTTATAGGCGTAAGGAGAGGATCCAGGTGTACAATGGGGGGTGTAGCAGAGTGCTACGTGTCTAGCGGAGGAGAGCTAGCGCCCTAAGTACATGTCGTTGTGGCAGCCGGAGAGGTTTTGGCACCCGGTTCGTGTGGTGTCGTGGCCGTCGGAGGAGCGCTGGAGCCTGGTGGAAGGACAGCTGTCGGGGCTGTCGAGTCCTTGCTGACGTCCTCTTGCTTCCGTAAGGGGGTCGAGAGCCGCCGTCGTCATAGTGCGTGCGGGGCGCCATCATTGCCTATCTGGCGGAGTGAGCCAGATGGGACGCCGGTCTTGTTTCCCGTAGCCTGAGTTAGCTCGGGGTAGGGTAATGATGGCGCCTCCTGTCGACGTGGTCGGTCCACGCCCTAGGTTGGGCGATGTGGAGGCCCCTCCGAGGTCGAGGTCGAGTCTGTCTCCCATGGCCGTGGTCGAGTCCGAGCCCCTGGGTCAGGCGAGGCGGAGACCGTCGGCTGAGGCCAGGGCTGAGTCCGAGCCCTGGGGTCGGGCGAAGCGGAGTTCGTCGTCTTCTGGGGCTGAACCCGAGTCCAAGCCCTGGGTCGGGCAGAGCGGAGTTCGCCGTCTTCCGGGGCTGAGCCCGAGTCCGAGCCCTGGGTCGGGCGGAGCGGAGTTCGCCGTCTTCCGAGGCTGAGCCCGAGTCCGAGCCTTGGGTCGGGCGGAGCGGAGTTCCCCATCTTCCGGGGCTGAGCCCGAGTCCGAGCCCTAGGTCGGGCGGAGCGGAGTTCGCCGTCTTCCGGGGCTGAGCCCGAGTCCAAGCCCTGGGGTCGGGTGAGGCGGAGTTTCCTATGACGCCCGAGGCCGGCCTTGGCTGCTGTCAGCCTCACTTTGTCGGGTGGCTCAGCAGTCGGAGCGGCGCAGGCGGCGCTGTCCTCTTGTCAGACCGGTCAGTAGAGCGGCAAAGTGACTGCGGTCACTTCGGCTCTGTCGACTGGGGGGCGTGCATCAGGATAAAGGTGTCAGGCCACCTTTGCATTAAACGCCCCTGCGATTTGGTCGGTCGGCGTGGCGATGTGGCCAAGGTTGCTTCTCGGGGAAGACTGGGCCTCGGGCGAGCCGATAGTGTGCCCGTTGCTGGAGGGGGGTCCTCGGGCGAGACGTAGGTTCTCCGGGGTCGGCTCCCCTTGCCCGAGGCTAGGCTCGGGCGAGGCACGATCATGTCCCTTGAATGGACCGATCCTTGACTTAATCGCACCCATCAGGCCTTTGTAGCTTTGTGCTGATGGGAGTTACCAGCTGAGATTTAGGGGTCTTGAGGGTACCCCTAATTATGGTCCCCGACACATAGATTGTTAATTGAATTTATATCTCAAATGTTCATAATTAATTGTTTAGACCTGATTAGTCATTTTATTGAATTTAGTCCATGTTATATATCACTTGTTTTACCCAGAAGGATAAAATGAAATAATTAGTATTTCTAATTTTCAAGCTAAATTTACGATTTGATTTACATTATAGTTACGAATCAACTTTTATTCTTGGATGTCTTCCTTTGATAAGCATGATTTGTATAATGTATGTTTTATTGTTTGTGAATGGTGTATGTTTATGTAATGGTGCGTGTTTATTTATTGGTGAATGATTTCTTTTGAATGTACGATACGCGAATCGATATTAGAAGCTGACTGTGTGGTAGACGAACTGAATTTGTTTGAGGACGAACCGCAGGACACTTTTGAGCAAGGCAAGTGGATTCTCCCTCTGCATACTCTTTTTGTACCCAATCAATGCATATAATAATGTTTACTTTTTGATATACTGCATAATTTGATTGGTTTTACTTAATTAAGGATTTCCTAGATTTACCAACTGTATTCCTTGTTTACCCTGGGAAATTATTAAGCTTTGCAAATTTATGCTACCGCTCAACTTATTAATTTTTATGTCACTCATTAATTGATATTAATGTTCCAAAATTGAAATTGGCAATTATGACATTAACCCGATGGTTAAAACATTATTATTTCAAATTAATTGGAACATGGAGTGACCACCCAGGATAACAGTGCAACCACGAGTGCTATCATGGCTCTGGCTTTGGTAATTAGCTTTATATGCTTAGTGCCTAGCAACCTTACCTGAAATATGGGCAAGAGGGGGAGCGGTGGTGTTGGCAGCGCATGTTAACATGGGGATGTATTCTTGGCTAAGGTACCTCACCCAGGGGGCCTCCACCATCAACTTTAGAAACCTTAGCGGGTTGCTTCGTATTAAGTGTATTTTGTGAACACCTCATAATGGATCCCTAGCCATTCACCTCGACAGTGTTTAAGGGTCCGATCAACCCACGCTAGATGGGATACATGGCTTGTGGGTAAAGTTGTACCACCTCTGTAGAGTGTAAAACTGATATATCAGCCGTGCTCCTGGTTAAGAGCAGCCTGGACTCCTCACATGATAATTGAACTTGAAGATAGAATTAAATTGAGATCCGATGATTTGCCAATGATTTTCTTAAGTGGTTTCACTTAAGTGTTTTTGTTACACTCATATTCCTTTGTTTAAATGGGGTACTTGGGATTCACACTAATTAGTAAGACAGGTGTTGTTAATAAAATATTGACCAACTAAAATGCTTACTGCTCAACCTTAGCCTCACCTTGTTATACCTGCATTAATTTTTCCCCCACTTACTGAGCCCCGACCATAAGTGAGCTCACCCTTGCTAATATTTTGATCAGAGGGTGATGCTGGAGACTTTGATGGAGATTTTGACGATGATGAATTCTAAGTCTAACGATGCGCCGGTCATCTTCCTGTGATGTCAACATATGTAATAAAGTATTCTACTCTCTTTACGCCTTTATTGCATTGTCTTTTGATATATTACACTTGTGACGTCAACATATGTGTGGAAATGGATCTTGGCACACATATGCTATGCGCTCGGTTCTACCCCCTAGAACCGAGTGTGACAACAATTGATGCATTTCCTTCCTTGAAAAATTGATTACCCTTCCATGATACCCTTTTTGAAAAGAATTTTATGATGCTTAGCCTTGCTTTAGCAAACAAAAATGTTTTGTTTAAAACAAAAGTGATGCTTCAGTGGGTGGGAATGATTTCAAAAAGAAAAAACTTGTGATGGTGGATCCATCAGGGCCTTGATGGGTTCAACATTGGAAAAGATGTACCTCTGTCAGGTACCAAACCTTGGGTTGAAATGATAAAGCTGAGACCGGGCGGGTGACTTGCACGAGAAGAGAGTCTCGGTGTAGTGTCTCTGTCTGTGTCGATTAAGGACCATCTCGATGTAGGCTTGCTGATCGAGGACCTTTTAACTGGTCACATGCCTCATCATGGGTAAGCTTTGCCTCAGGTAGACTAATACCAGAATAAGATAACACGCAATGGGAGTGGAGAGATGGCGAGAGTAGCGTGTACCCTCTGTGGCAAGAGGCTGGACGGTGGTGTATCTGTGCTCTCGGTTGGCGTGAACCTGATCTAGTCTTAAGAACCCCGGTGGTGAGTTGACATATGCAAGGGTTAAGTGCTACATATGTCGTGTGATTGGAGATCCCCAGCTGGGTATTAATCGATTCGGATCGCCGTTACTTCTCGGACATGAAGACTTGGTCACTGCCCTACACGTAGCATTCCAGTAAACAAGAAGGGTTGATAAAAAGATGGCTAGTATAGGCCAAGTGCTTGAACTAGGGTAGAAAGAACTCTAGATTTAGGTAATGACTTAACTTGCTAATAAAACTGGATTTTAAGGATCCACTATTAGTAAGCATTTTTGCAAACAGAGTCTTGATTCTTGATTCAACCGTACCTTGACTCCCTCAAGCCAGCATATCCTTGAGAGTCTTTTATTTTAACGGGTAAGACTTGCAAAAGTACACTTCGTACTCAGGGTTTTCAAACCCATGTTGTTCTAGGTGAGGAAGCAGCAAACTTTTGTTGCTTTTGCTCTAAGGTGGTGCCAAAAGAGGAATCTCAAGAGTGAAGCCTCGAGAGGAAGTTATCCTCCTTTAAAAACTTTATGCCGGTATGCGGGAGGGGGTTTTGCCTCCTGAGTTTGTAATAACAATACTTTTGCACTCATATACCGCTGGTCTGTAATAATCACACTCTTTCTATATTTTAATGTAAATTAAGTTACTGTAATTGCTTCCGCTTATTCGTTCCTCCGATGTGTTGTAATATCTGCGTGACGGGTGAAACGCTCTTGGGAAAGGTAAAGGATTCAGATACCGAACTTGTCGAGTGATTATGTGCATCTACAGGGTTGTCCGAGGTTCGTTGGATAAAGACAACTGTAGGTGGGCCTAATGACTTGGGTGGTTCCGTCACAACTTTGGTGGAGGGCACCCTGGACCGGTTCGGTGTGCACTAGACCACCTGACAGTTAGCAACGGTTGGCTTCCTCCAACGACTACGATGATGTCGCAGTTGTCCAATGAGCCACCAGACCATCTATAGTGCCTGACCCGGTCAAAACGGTATCATGCTCCAGCATACTGACAAGGGTCTGGTGTGCACCAGACCGATACTATGCAAGGTCCGGAGCACATGTAGAAAGTGCAATTGGCCCATTTCGTTCCAACTGCTATTTGGGTGGTTGGGAGATATAAATACCCCCACCAGCACATTCATTACACAAAGATCTACACCAAACAACCATATTGTCATGGTTTCGAGAACCGGAGGACAATAAGTTTTGTGTTCGGCAGGGGTGTTAGTGCAGACTCACTCCGAATGGTGAGCTAATGAGGGCTCTAGGGTGGATCTGAGGTGAGTTGGTTATACTGGTTTAGGCTAGAGCCCTAGTCCAGTGTAGTGTTGAACATGATATTGCTTGGAACGTGTTATAGCTGAGTGCTTGTGTGAATTCGTAGAGATATGGGATGATGTTTGGATGGGGTTGTCTTGCCATTTTATAGCCCAAGGGTAGAAGTTATAATGAGGACTAGTATTCTACTGGTGTGGAGTTTGGCCTCCTGCTTTTGGGCATTGTAGCTCTGGTGGTATCGTCTGTTAGGCCACGCTTCTCGGCTTTGTAAATCTTGTAGAGTCATCTACCGAACCATGCACTGTCGTACCTCTCGTATGGCGTCGCGTCTTGTCTGCCTTCCTGTAGCTACTCTGATTTAGACGTGGCAGTGCTTGGCAGGTTCTATTGAGTCAACTCAAGGAGTGGTTTAGGGGTGTCTTTAGTACATCTTCATCTTTCGTCATCCCCCAGCGTCATCTTTCATCATGTGTAGACGCACGCCTGGTATGGTGTATTGCCCTGTCCCCTCCGGTGTATGGGTCACTGTAGAGACCCCGATGCTGAGGTTTCTATGGCTGGGGTCGTCCAGTCCCACGGGTCAGCGGGGATGTGTATCCGTTATCATTTTTGATAGAGACCCCTCGGTGCCGCTTCCATGGTCTAGGCATGGCTCAGTGATGTTGAGAGCACCTAGAGGGGGGTGAATAGGTGATCCTGTAAAATCAAATACTAAATTGCACAAACTAGGTTTATAAATGTAAGAAAGATTGAAGCCAAGGTGTCAAAGTAAGAACTCTTCACTTGATTGTTCCTTTAGAGTGAGTATTGAACTATGGAACAATAGCACAAGTGATTAAGTGAGATCTCGAGAGAAGAAACCAATCACACAAAAGAGCGACGCAAGAGACACGATGATTTTTATCCCGTGGTTCGGCCAAGTATAACACTTGCCTACTTCCACGTTGTGGCATCCCAATGGACGAGGGTTGCACTCAACCCCTTTCAAGTGATCCAATGATCGACTTGAATACCACGGTTTCTTCCTTATAGTAGTTTTCCCGTTTGTGAGGAATCTCCACAGATTGGACCCTCTCACCCTTACAAAGTTGATCACAACACAAAGCACAAGAGTAAGGGAGGGAAAGAAACACACACAAGAATCACAGCAAACACACGCACACAAGTCAAGACGTGAGCATAAAACACGGCGCAGGGAGTTTACAACTCAAACAGTGCTCAAATCTCAAACACGATGATTTGATTGCGTGGTTGCGGAATCTAGGCATCTTAGGATGTTTAGTGAATGCTTGGTGTAGTGCTCCATGCGCCTAGGGGTCCCTTTTATAGCCCCAAGGCAGCTAGGAGCCGTTGGAGATCCAATTGGAAGGCAATTCTTGCCTTCTGTCGGGTGGCGCACCAGACATGAACAGTTCCTGTCTAGTGCCCGATCTCCTTCCTTATTTGGCGAAGCCGACTGTTGAGCCTTCGGTCCCAATGGCGCACCAGACACTGTCCGGTGCACACCGGACAGTCCGATGTGACCAAGTGACCGTTGGCTCGGCCACGTGTTGCCCGTTGATCGCGCTGCCGACAGTTGGCCACGGGTGTCGATGGCTCACCGGACAGTCCGGTGAATTATAGCCGCAGCGCCCTCGTGAATATCCGAGAGCAAAGAGTTCGTCGCCAGAACAACCTAGGCACCGGACACTGTCCGGTGCACACTGGACAGTCCAGTGCACCCCAGGCTGGTGCAAGTTTGGCTGCTAAGTCTAGAGACATACCTTGATTCTTGATTTGCACTTCTCAATCACTTAGCACATATTAACTAAAACAATGTGTTGGGCATCGAATCACCAAAATATTTGTAGAAATGGCTCAAGGGCACATTTCCCTTTCAATCTCCCCCTTTTTGGTGATTTATGCCAACACATTAGAAAGCAACTAAAAGTGCAACATCATTCTCAAAAGTGCAAATTTAAGACCAAATTTTCTTACGTAGTATTTGGCATATTTGGATCACTTTTGCCACCACTTGATTTATTTTCGCAAAACAAATTCTTTTTCCTATCTTTAAGTCAAACACACTTGATTGAACAAATAGAGAAGTATTTCAAGAGTAATTTTGATCAAGTGCCAAAAACTCCCCCTTTTTCCCATAATCAAAATTCTCCCCATAAGAGACCAAATTCTGCAATAAGAGGAATTTGGACGAAATACAAATTCTAACTCTACAGTTTTTGAAACTCACAAGTGGTTAGCTGATCCATTTGCTTTGGCCTTAATTTTTCCCCCCTTTGGCATTAAGCACCAAAACGGGATAACTTTTGGCCCCTTAACCCCATTGCGTCACCAGAAGTCAAATAGGAGCAAAAAGGCAATAGTAGTATATCAAAGAACTTAGGACAAGATACATTTTATCGGAATGCAGTGGAAGCTCTTTCTTGGCCCTAGTTCACTTTTCCCTTTCAATATCCCTTTGAGACTATTTCAATAATACTCAAACAAACAAGTTAGTCTCAAGGGAGTCAAGTTGTAGCACATCTCCCCCTAAACATGTGCATCATTTGCCAAGGGACTTGTGAGGTCCGGGGATGACTTGTACAACTTGAGCACCAGAAATAAGCATTTAAAGACAGTAAAGCTTAAAATAACATGATCAAAGGCATAGAACACATGTATGTTATAGATCAATCCAAGTGATAAATATCGACATCTCCCCTTTGTAGTGGTCTCTCAGGAAGTGATGCCGGATGTCTATGTGCTTAGTGCGGTTGTGTTCAATAGGATTATCCGCCAAGCGGATTGCACTCTCATTGTCACATAGGAGTGAGACTTTGCTTGGATTGTAGCCAAAGTCCCGGAGGGTTTGCCTCATCCAAAGTAGTTGCGCGCAACACTGTCCTGCAGCAACATACTAGGCCTCAGTGGTGGATAGGGCAACAGATGTTTGTTTCTTAGAGCTCCAAGACACCAGGGACCTTCCCAGAAACTGACAAGTACCTAATGTGCTCTTCCAATCAACCTTGGACCTGACATAGTCGGAATCTAAGTATCTGATTAAGTCAAAGGTAGACCCCTTTGGATACCAGATCCCGAAGCAAGGCGTAGAAACTAAATATCTAAGAATTCGCTTAATGGCCACAAGGTGACACTCCTTAGGGTCGGATTGAAATCTAGCACACATGCATACACCTAGCATAATGTCCGGTCTACTAGCACATAGATAAAGTAACGATCCTATCATAGACCGGTATGCCTTTTGATCAATGGACTTACCTCCTTTGTTGAGGTCTAGATGTCTGTCAGTTCCCATCGGAGTCTTTGTAGGCTTGGCATCCTTCATCCCAAACCTCTTGAGAAGATCTTGAGTGTATTTTGTTTGGGAGACGACAGGGCCTTCCTTGAGTTGCTTCACTTGAAATCCAAGAAAGTAGTTCAACTCGCCCATCATCGATATCTCGAACTTTTGCATCATCACCCTGCTAAACTCCTCACAAGACTTTTGATTAGTAGAACCAAATATAAAGTCATCGACATATATTTGGCATACAAAAAGATCACCATTACAAGTCTTTGTGAATAAAGTAGGATCAGCTTTCCCAACCTTGAAAGCATTAGCAATACGAAAATCTCTAAGGCATTCATACCATGCTCTTAGGGCTTGCTTAAGTCCATAGAGGGCCTTAGAGAGCTTGTAGACGTGGTCAGGATACCTGTCATCCTCAAAGCCAGGGGGTTGTTCCACATATACCACCTCCTTGATTGGTCCATTGAGGAAAGCGCTCTTCATGTCCATTTGGAATAGCTTAAAGGAATGGTGAGCAGCATAGGCCAATAAAATCCGAATTGATTCTAACCTAGCCACAGGAGCAAAAGTCTCCTCAAAATCCAAACCTACGACTTGGGCATAACCTTTTGCCATAAGTCGAGCCTTGTTTCTTGTCAGCACTCGGTGTTCGTCTTGCTTGTTGCAGAACACCCACTTGGTTCCCACAACATTTTGCTTTGGACGTGGCACCAGCTCCAAACTTCATTTCTTTTGAAGTTGTTGAGTTCTTCCTGCATGGCCAACACCCAGTCCGGATCCTGCAAGGCTTCTTCTACCCTAAAGGCTCAATAGAAGAAACAAACGAGTAATGCTCACAAAAGTTAGCTAATCGTGAGTAGCATTTGCTCCCAAATACATGAAAGTAGGAAACATTAGGTTTGTTACCAGTTAAGAGTTCATACGACGTCTTCTTGAGGAGGTGGTGCAGATAGAGCCGATTTATGGCATGACAGGCTGTATTCACAGCTTCCGACCAAAACTGCTCAGGCGTCTTGTATTCTCCAAGCATCGTCCTTGCCATATCAATTAACGTCCTATTCTTCCTCTCTACCACACCATTTTGTTGTGGTATGTAGGGAGCGGAGAACTCGTGCTTGATGCCTTCCTCCTTAAGATATTCTTCAACTTGTAGATTCTTGAACTCAGACCCATTATCGCTTCTTATCTTCTTCACATTTAGCTCAAACTCATTTTGAGCTCTCCTTAAGAAGCGCTTTAGGGTTCCTTGGGTTTCGAATTTGTCCTGCAAAAAGAATACCCAAGTGAAGCGGGAAAATCATCAACTATAACAAGACCATACTTACTTCCCTCGATGCTGAGATAGGCAACAGGGCCGAAGAGATCCATGTGGAGGAGTTCCAGTGGTCTTGTTGTTGTCATCACATTCTTACTTTGATGAGTGCTTCCCACCTATTTCCCTGCTTGGCATGCCACACAAGGTCTATCTTTCTCGAAACAGACATCGGTTACTCCTAACACATGATATCCCTTTAGAAGTTTATGAAGGTTCTTCATCCCAACATGTGCTAGACGGCAGTGCCAAAGCCAGCCCATATTAGTCTTAGCAATTAAGCATGCATCTAGATCAGCATTCTCCTTTGAGAAATCTACTAAATAGAGCTTGCCGTCTAATACACCCTTAAAGGCTAATGAACCATCACTCATTCTAAAGACAGATACATCAATATTTGTAAATAAACAATTATAGTCCATATTACACAATTGACTTATAGACAATAAATTATACCCGAGCGATTCTACTAAAAACACATTAGAAATTGAATGCTCAGATGTAATGGCTATCTTGCCTAAGCCTTTAACCTTGCCTTGATTCCCATCTCCAAAGATGATGGTGTCTTGGGAATCCCTGTTCTTGACGTAGGAGGTGAACATTTTCTTCTCCCCCATCATGTGGTTTGTGCATCCGCTATCAATAATCCAGCTTGAGCCCCCGGATGCATAAACCTGCAAGGTAATTAAGCTTGGGTTTTAGGTACCCAACTCTTGTTGGGTCCTACAAGGTTAGTTATAACAGATTTCGGAACCCAAATGCAAGTTTTGTCTCTCTTGAATTTAGATCCCAACTTTCTAGCAACAACTTTGGCATTCTTACAAGACGGTACAAATGAAGCATCACATGTCTGGTAAATAGTAGTTGGACTAGTGCATACTTTCCTAGGCATATAAGAAACAACATGATTATGCCTAGGCCTATTTTTACCATGAGTAAGAAAGGAACTAGATGCGAACATAGCATGAGAGTTAAGTGCAGCATCATGATATGCATGAGAAACAATCTTATTACAACACCTATCATTGTGACTAGTAAATTTCTTATCATATAGATAGGCATGGTTCTTTTGAGAACTACTAGCCATAGGAGCATTCCCTTTCTCTTTGTTGAGATTGGAAGTGTTGGGGTCGTGCTTCGGTGCGCCGAAGGTCTCACACGAAGAAGCAGCTTCGGCTGAAATCGTCTCCAAGAAACGGTCGAAGGTTCCTTTTCATGGAGCTTCGGCGTTTCAAACCGACATAGAGATAGAATGACCTTTTTATTCATAGAGGTCTGAGTCAATGTTATAAACTTTTGTAAGGGGCATAATTGTAATTTGTCACAGGCTGCGACCTGTGCCTATAAATAGATGAACAGTACCTCTGTACTATTCACGCGAACCTGTCATTTGCCTTCGTATCACACTTGCACTCCTGCCTTCTTCAGGACTGAAGGTACATTTGTAATTTGAAGTCATTTGTATTCATTCATATTAGTAGAAATGGAAATGATTCTATGTTAACATTTGAATGTCTATTTTATATCTCATGATTTATATGAATGTTTCATCCCTCACTATTATGTTTACGAAGGTACGTCCTTCGTAACCTTCGTCCGAAGTTCTTTATATCCCGAAGGGATATAAGGTAGTGGAGGACGAAGGACCTTAATATTTAACATTTTCTGTGTTGCCTTGTTCTTAACTCTTAGCATTTGAGAACAAGCCCCCAACATTGGCGCCCACCTCCGGTGAACTCACTTCCACTTTTCTGAGCTGATGGCTTCGTTCAACAATCAAGCTGGAGCTGCTTCGGCTTCGAAGCTGGTGCTCCCGATAACAGGCGGTTCTTGCTCAGAGCCGGCTAACAAGAAGCAGAAGAAGGAGGCTCAGAGAAGGGTGCAGCATGTTGGAGTGCAGGGACCCTTCATCAAGTCGAAATGGTCCCACATTCCAATTACTTTCTCTCAGGAAGACCTTCA
Organism: Zea luxurians; assembly: GCA_029449295.1. Taxonomy (NCBI): domain Eukaryota; kingdom Viridiplantae; phylum Streptophyta; class Magnoliopsida; order Poales; family Poaceae; genus Zea; species Zea luxurians. The sequence continues at coordinate 17,830,752 of JAOPSE010000050.1, forward strand.
GCTTAAGGATTATCCTCACAATGATGCCATGGTTATCTCTTGTGTGATCAAAGGATTTCTGGTCCACAATGTCCTAGTTGATACAGGCAGTGCAGCTGACATTATATTTGCTAAAGCCTTCAGACAAATGCAAGAGCCCGAAGACAAGATTCATGATGCTACGCACCCTCTTTGTGGCTTCGGAGGGCGGCAGATTGTAGCACTTGGGAAGATTACCATGCCGGTAACCTTCGGATTTGTTAACAACACAAGGACTGAGCAAATTGTGTTTGATATTGTTGACATGGAGTATCCTTACAATGCTATCATTGGTCGCGGAACTCTTAATGCTTTCGAGGCAATTCTTCACCCAGCTTATCTCTGCATGAAGATACCTTCGGACCAAGGACCTATTGCTATTCATGGAAGCCAGGAAGCTGCTAGAAGGGCCGAAGGAAGCTGGACTGACTCCAAGGCAATCCATAATATAGATGGAGCTGAAGCTTGTGAACAGTACAAATTCAGGAGGGAGAAGGCAGCTTCAGCGGATCAGCCGAAGCCCATGTTATTGTGTGAAGACATAGCAGAGCAGAAGGTGCTCTTGGGCTCGCAATTATCTGAAGACCAGGAGAAAATCTTGATAAGGTTTTTATTCAACAACAAAGATGTCTTTGCATGGTCAGCTAATGATCTCTGTGGAGTAAATCGGGATGTCATTGAACATTCGCTTAATGTTGACCCATCCTTCAGACCCCGAAAGCAGAGGCTTCGGAAAATGTCTGATGACAAAGCCGAAGGGGCTCGCAATGAAGTAAAAAGACTCCTCAGTGCAGGAGTTATCAGAGAAGTGAAGTATCCAGAGTGGCTAGCTAACACTGTTATGGTGAAGAAGGCCAATGGCAAGTGGAGAATGTGTATTGATTTCACAGATCTCAACAAGGCTTGTCCGAAGGATGAATTCCCGCTGCCAAGGATAGACTCTTTAGTTGATGCAGCAGCTTCTTCAGAGCTCATGAGTCTCCTGGACTGCTACTCAGGCTATCATCAAATCTGGATGAAGAAGGAAGATGAGCCGAAGACTAGCTTCATAACCCCAAGTGGTACATATTGCTATCTTCGGATGCCTGAGGGGCTCAAGAATGCTGGAGGGAGTTTCAGCAGAATGACTGCGAAGGTTCTCCAATCTCAGATAGGCAGAAATGTGTTGACTTATGTCGATGACATCATCGTAAAAAGCACGAAGCAAGAAAATCATATTGCTGATCTGCAGGAGACCTTCGCCAGCTTCAGACAAGCTGGTCTGAAGCTGAATCCAGAAAAATGTGTCTTCGGAGTGAAGAAGGGCAAATTTCTTGGATGCTTGGTTTCAACAAAGGGAATCGAAGCTAACCCAAATAAAATCGAAGCTATACTTCGAATGGAGCCACCAACCACAAGAAAGGGGGCCCAAAGATTGACAGGAAGGCTGGCATCTCTCAACAGATTTATATCCAGATCAGCAGAAAGAAACTTACCATTCTTCGAGGTGCTGAAGTCAGCTGAAGTCTTTCAATGGGGCCCAAGTCAACAAAGAGCCTTCGAAGAGCTGAAGCAATACTTAATAGATCTCACAACATTAACTCCACCAACGCCAGGGGCTCCTCTGTTGTTGTATGTGGCAGCTTCGCACTCAGCAGTAAGTGCGGCACTTGTTCAGGAGAAGTTTGATGGACAAGTCAAGAAGCAGGTCCCAGTATATTTTGTATCTGAGGTCCTTAGTGTCTCAAAGAAAAATTATACAGAGCTGGAGAAGGTGTTGTATGCTGTTTTAATGGCATCCAGGAAGCTTCGGCATTACTTTCAGGCATACAACATTATTATTCCTTCTTCGCAGCCGTTGAAGGACATCATGAGAAATAGAGAAGCTACTGGGCGTATTGGAAAATGGGCTGCGGAGCTCAATGAATTTTACATTGATTATGTGCATAGATCCTCAATTCAGTCTCAAGCATTGGCAGATTTCATTGCCGATTGGACGCCAGGGGCTCAGGACGAAGAAGCGAATAAAGATGCCGAAGTATGGACGGTGTTTTGTGATGGCTCTTGGGGAACCTTCGGAGCAGGTGCAGCTGCTGTGTTGGTCTCTCCGTCCAAGGTTAAAACTTGCTATGCAGCAAGACTTGACTTCAGTTGCACAAATAACATAACTGAGTACGAAGCCCTGCTCCTGGGTCTTCGCAAACTCAAGGCAATGGGAATCAGAAGGGCGATTCTTAAAACTGATTCCCAGGTTGTTTCGGGTCATATTGACAAAAGTTGCAAGGCTAAAGATCCGAAGCTTGAAAAATACCTAGACACGGTCCGAAGGATCGAAGCTTCCTTCGAAGGATTTTCTGTTAAGAATATCCCTCGAGGACAAAATGAGCATGCTGATTTGTTGGCCAAGTCTGCAGCACAGGGGCTGCCGCTACCTTCGGATGTGTTTTTCGAAACAATAAAGGCACCTTCAGTAGAGCTACTTGAAAGAGCAGTCCTTAACATTTCTCCTGTTTACAGTGAAGATTGGAGAACTGAAATAATATCTTACCTTCAGGGTAATTTCCTATCAGATGACGAAGCTTATAATAAAAGGATAGAGGCAAGAGCTCGTCCCTATATCATGATAGAAGGGGAGTTATACAAGCATGGAGTTTGTGCCCCGCTGCTCAAGTGCTTGTCTAGAGCCGAAGGTATAGAGTTGATGAAAGAGATACATGCAGGCCTGTGTGGGTCCCACATCGGATCCAGGCCATTACTTGGAAAAGTGTTCCGCCAAGGATTTTATTGGCCGAAGGCAGCTTCGGATGCAGCGGAGTTAGTTCAAAAGTGCGAAGGTTGTCAAAAATGTGCAAGAGATCAAAAGCAACCTTCGTCATTAACACAGCTGATACAACCCATCTGGCCATTGCAAAGGTGGGGCCTCGACTTGCTGGGTCCATTACCACCGGCTCAAGGCAATCTGAAATATGTTATAGTGGCTGTGGAGTATTTTTCCAAGTGGATTGAGGCGAAGCCATTAGCCACAATAACTTCGGCCACTGTCCAAAAATTTTTCTGGCAGAATATTGTCTGTCGCTTCGGAGTGCCGAAGGCCATCACTGTAGATAATGGAACACAGTTCGACTCCGAAGATTTCAGAAATTTCTGTGATCAAATTGGCACGAAGATCCACTTTGCATCAGTCAGGCATCCGGAGTCGAATGGGCTTGTTGAAAGGGCCAACGGCATCATAATGACAGGAATAATGAAGCTAATCTTTAATCAACCAAGGGGAAAATGGCCAGATCAGTTGACCAAAGTGGTGTGGAGCCACAATACAACAACATCAAGGTCTACAGGCTTTACCCCATTTAAGTTGCTATTTGGTGACGAAGCAATAACCCCGGAAGAAGCCAAAGCTGGATCAATAAGAGTGGTAGCTTCGGCAGAATCAGGTTCCGAAGATACTTGTCTCGTGGAAAAAGATGCCTTAGAGGGGATCAGACTTCAAGCCGTGGAAAATATCAATAAATACCAGGCTGAAACAGTAAAATGGCGAGATAGAAAGGTCCGGCTAAAAAATATTGAGCCAGGGCATTTGGTGCTTCGGAGAGTGGCCAACCCAGATACAGTGGGCAAGTTACAATTGAAATGGGAAGGGCCTTTCTTAGTAGCATCTTCGTTAAGGCCTGGTTCATACAGGCTGAAGGACATGGATGGCAATGAAATTCCAAGATCTTGGAATGCGGATGAGCTTCGGCGATTTTATGTATAACTCGATGTAATTTTTTATGTTTTTTCATTTCTTTTTCATGGCACCCTTTTCCTTTCTAAAGGGGGAGAAAGGTTTTTAATGGGGCCATCATATGTAATTTTCCTTTTTAGTTTTATAAGAGCAAAATCCCCCAAAGAATGTAAATGTAAAAGCTGAGAGCGCACCATCGAGTGCCGAAACTGAAAAAGAGAAAAAAAAGCTCCGAAGACGTCCCTAAGGGGATGCAGAGCTCACAGCGAAAAGTCAACGCTGATTCCGCCAAAAGTAAAAGGCGAAGAAGCTCCAAAGACGTTCCCAAGGGAATGCAGAGCTTATACCGCCTAAGTAAAAGGAGAAGAAGCTCCAAAGACGTCCCTAAGGGGATGCAGAGCTTACAGCGAAAAGTCAACGCTGATACTGCCTAAGTAAAAGGCGAAGAGGCTCCAAAGTCGTTCCTAAGGGAATGCAGAGCTAATGTGTGGTTGTTTCTAAGGAAGTAATGGCTGACAATGTGGCTTCGGACATATGCTTCGGACATTCATTCGCGCATTACATTACATCATAACATTTGCATGCATAAGCATTCATTCATAGCATTTGTGAACCAAAGTGGTTGCTTCGGCAGAAGGGAGAATTGGTTTTTTATGAATCGTTGTGTAAAAGAAAAGTTTCGGAGAAGTGGTTTTTTATGATTCCTTATGCTATGTTGTGTACAAAAAAGAGAAGCTTCGGTAAAAAGAAGAATTGGTCTTTTATGCTTTGTTGTATACAAAAGAGAAAAGCTTCGTTGCTCGGCAAAAAGAAGAATTGCTTTTATGCTTCGTTGTGTACGAAAAGAAGGGAAGGTGTTTTTTCGCCTTCGGCTCAAAAAACTGATTTCGTCCACATCAAAGCGCCTCAATCGAAGGGTAAGAATATATTACAAGGTATGTACAAAGTTCCTTGAGAACAATCTAATTGTATTTACAAGAGTTGTTACAAAACTATCCTGAGTTTTTCTATAGTATACTTCTACTGATCTTCATTAAGCTTCAGCTTCGGCGACAGCTTCGGCGACATATCTTAGGCATTATCTTCACCTTCGTCATCCTACATAAATCAAGGAATCGTGAGTAAAAATCAAGTGCAAAGGAAAAGGTAAGTACGAAGTATCATTTCTTACTGGTTCAAGATGACTTCGGGCTTCGTCTCCAGCCTTCTCCCGCCCGCCTTTTGTCCATATCATTTTTACAAATCTATTTGAGATGCTTCGGGTGAGGTCAGGTATATCATCCAGGATTGATGGAGATAGGGTGAAGTTGGGCCTGTTGACTATTTTTCCATGTTCGCAGCCGGCCTTCAGGAATGCAGCAGCGGTACCCCGAGAAGCTACCCAGGCACAGAAGTCGCCGTGCCCGGCTATAACTTCGTCAAGTTCTTCAATTTCGGCTTCAATATGATCGAAGGCCTGTGGTAAATTTTCCGCTGAGGGGTCAAATTTCCTGCTGCTGGCTCCAACAGAGTAAAATATCTTTTTTAATCGTCCAATACAATTGTTGCTAAATTTTAAGCATTTGTCTTGAAGGCTTGCTAACGATTTCTTCAACTCTGAGCTGGTCTGGACTTCGGCTTCAAGCTTCGAATTAAGCTCTAGCTTCTCCTGATCGAATTGTTTTGATTGACTGATAAGCTTCGAATTCAACTCTGATACTTTAGCCTCAGTCTCAGCCAGCAAGCCTTCGGTCGATTGGAGCTCGAAGTCTTTCTTTTCAATGATGGCAGATTGTTCTTTTATCTTGTTTTCTAAGTTTTCAATTATAGCTTCGTGTTTTCTGTCTTCCAGATCTTGCTGCATCTTCAGAGCTTTGCTCAGTAGCATGCTCTGCACAGAAAAATTTACGTTGGTAACATTTTCATTATTAACAGCAATAAAAACCAGAGAAAAGGTTGTTTACCTTGAAGTTGGAGTAAAATAAGCTGCCGACGATGTGTTGTCGTCGGTAGCGGCTGATGTCTGTCTCTAGCTTCGGAAAACCGATACTCTTTGATAGAGTACCGATTACCTTAGCTCCAGTCTGGTCTCGAATGCAGCCCAATTTTTCGTCATCAATGCCTCCAAATAGAAGGGCTCCTGGCTTGTAGCCGCAAGATTTGGCATAGTCCTTGAGTTCTTCTATTTCATCCTTCGTCAGTTTTTGCCCAACTAAATTCTGGAAAGAGTAGGCTTCGTCGTTCGAAGTGTCTTCGGCTATTTCTTTTCCTTTCTCAGGCACTGTGGCCATGGTTTTTTCAGTAGTAGCACCAGCTTCTTCTGTAGCAATGTCTTCCAAAATCTTGTTAATGTCCTCAATGGTAGTTTCTAAGTTTGTGTCTTCGGCTGTAGCGGCTTCGGTAGCCGCGACCTCCGAAGGTGCACCTTCGACGATTGCTGGACCTTCAGCAGCTGCCGTTTTCTGAATTGACGCCCTAGGCGGCGTCTTGTCGATAACTTCAGTTACTGCAATAATTCTTTGCCGCTTGGGTTTCCTTATCTTCGTTTGATCCGGCTCGTCCACCTTTTGAAAAAGCTTCGTCAGTTGGAGCCCTAATGGACTTAGCTTCGTGGGCATGGGTTCAGTCATTACCTTTAAAATTTCCTCCACGTCGCTGGTAGAAGGTCGTGTGGGGGTCCCCTCTTTGGATATTTTTCGCTTCGGAGTTGATATTTTTCTTTTCTTGGGAATTTTCTTCTCTGTTGCTGGTCGTTCTTCATCCTTAGTCAGAGTTTCGGCCACTCTTTTTCTTTTGTGGCCCTCGGCACCCTTGTTCAACTGCTCATAGTCTGGGTACTCGAAGCCCAGGGCATCAAGCACTCGGTTCAGCCTTCGCTTCGGTCGGGCGCCGAAGGCCGCTGTCATTAGTTGATCCTCTTTTTTGGAGTAATTCCCCAGGATTTCGTTGCACATCACCTCAACTGTGTCTAGCCATTCTTTGCAGGGTTTTTTAAAGTACTTCTTAAACTTGAAGTGGTAGGGCAGCCGGACAAGCTCCCCCTTCTTCTTCTCTCCCTCCAGCTTCGGCATTTCCCACTCTTTTAGAGTAGGGAAAACTCTGAATGCCAAAAATTCCTGAACTAGATCCCTGGTGCCAATATGTTCTGAAATAATTTCAAATTCACCCAGAGCAGCCCAGGTGGGACCTTCTAGATCGCCGATGCGGCATCGTGGCCTCGTCTCTCCGAAGATTAAATCCAGAGGGCTTTGTACCAATTTTTCTTTGTCTTCGTCAACTTTTACATAAAACCACTCAGATTTCCAGCCTGCTGGCCATTTGCTTCGGTAGCTGATGACAGGACACTTTGTTGTCTTCCGGTAAGCAAAATTATAGCAACCGAAATTATCATGTAGCCCATCTTTTCTGGCCTTTGTTTGGTAGTGTAATTCGTGAACTCGGCAGAAGCTGTCGGCAAACGGTTCCACAGCTTGGCTTCGGAGGGCCCAGATATAAACATTGAGCCTAACGATGGCGTTAGGAGTCAATTGATGAAAGTAGATACCAAACCTCTTCAGTATCTCCGCAATAATATTGTGAAGAGGGAATCTCAGCCCAGCCTTTAAAAAGCTCTTAAAGATAACAATCTCGTCCTTCTCTGGCTTCGGGGTGGTTTCTTCTCCCCCGAAGCGAAGTAGCTTCTTCTGATCTTCATTGAAAAAACCTGCTTTCACCATCTTCGAAAGGTCAGCCTTTGAAACGGTTGATTTCCCAAAATCCAGGTGACTGGGCTTGCTGGGCATGGCAATACGGTAGTCATCTTCGGGATCAGTCCCTTCTTCTTCTCCTTCAGCGATTGTCGGGTTTGCTTCAGCAGCAGGCATTTCTTCCGCAGTCACTAGGCCGGAACGCTGCATCGCTTCGGAGATGGGCACAGTGTCCGAACCTTCGGCTTCGTCTCCCTCACGTACAACTTTGGCAGTAGATCGCACCCTCACCATTTGATTCTGAGCTTGGGGAAGTCAGACACTTTTTCTATTTTCTTTTCTCCCGAAGCTCTTCTTTCTGACGAAGCAGACGACGAGATGGACCTTCGTTCGATTCTGAGAGTCAAGCTTCGGCTATGGTGGAAAATTTTGGCAGCAAAACAGTGCAAATAGCAATGAATGCTGTGGTAACTTCACACCTACCAGTTTGTTTATATAGTGCTGCAGGTAAGAAGGTGAAGCGGCAGGATTTTTACACCAGGCGGGCAGTCACTTGTACTCGCTGTGCAGTGGACCGCAAAGATCAAACAGTAACTCTGCAAAGTGGGCCTGGTACGTGCTCGGAAGCCGGATCGTTTCTCCGCAACGAGCTCAGGGAAGGTGTTTTTTGGACCTTCGGCTTCCCGAAGCTGAAGAAGCTTTTTTCACGGGTCAAGCTCGTTACGAAAAACGATCTAGCACCGCGAAAGGGGCTACTGTTGGGGTCGTGCTTCGGTGCGCCGAAGGTCTCACACGAAGAAGCAGCTTCGGCTGAAATCGTCTCCAAGAAATGGTCGAAGGTTCCTTTTCATGGAGCTTCGGCGTTTCAAACCGACATAGAGATAGAATGACCTTTTTATTCATAGAGGTCTGAGTCAATGTTATAAACTTTTGTAAGGGGCATAATTGTAATTTGTCACAGGCTGCGACCTGTGCCTATAAATAGATGAACAGTACCTCTGTACTATTCACGCGAACCTGTCATTTGCCTTCGTATCACACTTGCACTCCTGCCTTCTTCAGGACTGAAGGTACATTTGTAATTTGAAGTCATTTGTATTCATTCATATTAGTAGAAATGGAAATGATTCTATGTTAACATTTGAATGTCTATTTTATATCTCATGATTTATATGAATGTTTCATCCCTCACTATTATGTTTACGAAGGTACGTCCTTCGTAACCTTCGTCCGAAGTTCTTTATATCCCGAAGGGATATAAGGTAGTGGAGGACGAAGGACCTTAATATTTAACATTTTCTGTGTTGCCTTGTTCTTAACTCTTAGCATTTGAGAACAAGCCCCCAACAGGAAGTTCTATGGCTTGTCAAGTTCTTGGTCCCCTTTTGGAAACCAAGTCCATCCTTAATAAAGGGGCATCTACCAATGGTGTAGGCATCCCTAGCAAATTTTAGTTTCTCATAACTATCTTTGCAAGTCTTAAGTTGAGCATTAAGACTTGCAACATCATTATTTAACTTAACAATAGTAGAGGCATGTTCATTACAAGCATCAACATTAATATCTTTACATCTATTGTAGATTACAACATGCTCTACACATGACTTAGCTATATTAACTTTTTCTAGCTTAGCATTTAAATCATCATTCAAAGTTTTTAGGCTAGAAATAGATTCATGACATGTAGACAATTTAGAGGATAGTATTTCATTTTTCTTAACTTCTAGAGCAAGTGATTTTTGGACACTAATGAACTTATCATGTTCCTCATACAAAATATCTTCTTGCTTTTCTAGCAATCTATCATTTTTCATTAAGAGCATCAATTAATTCATTTATTTTGTCTACCTTAGATCTATCTAATCCTCTAAACAAATCAGTATAATCTACCTCATCATCAGAAGATTCCTCATCGCTAGAAGAAGAATATTTAGGAGTATCTCGAATACGTACCTTTTTCTCCTTAGCCATGAGGCACGTGTGTCGTTCATTGGGGAAGAGAGAAGACTTGTCGAAGGCTGAGGCAGCCAGTCCATCATCGTCGGAGTCGGATGAAGAACAGTCGGAGTCCCATTCCTTTCCAATGTGCGCCTCGCCCTTCGCCTTCCTATAGTTATTCTTTTTCTCCTTCTTCCCTTTCTTCTCTTGTGCCTGGTCATCATCATTATCGGGACATTGTGCAATAAAATGACCGAACTTACCACACTTGAAACAGGAGCGCTTTCCCCCTTGATTTGTTCTTATTGGGGTACTCCTTGCGTCCCTTCAAGACGGTCTTGAATCGCTTGATGATGAGCGCCATCTCATCCTCATTGAGCCCGGCAGCCTCTACTTGTGCTACCTTGCTAGGTAGTGCCTCCTTGCTGCTTGTTGCTTTGAGAGCAACGGGCTGTGACTCGTGGAGAGTAAGCGGTCCGTTTAGAGTGTCGTCCACATATCTTTCCTCCTTCACCATCATGCGCCTGCTTACGAATTTTCCGAGGATTTCCTTGAGCGTCATCTTGGTGTACCTCGGGTTCTCACGAATAAGGTTCACAAGATGAGGATCAATGACAGGAAATGACCTTAGCATGAGTCGGACGACGTCATGCTCCATCCATCTTCTGCTCCTGTAGCTTCGAATTTTGTTGACAAGGGTCTTGAGCCTGCTGTATGTCTGTGTTGGCTCCTCTCCCTTTATCATAGCAAACCTCCCTAGCTCGCCTTCCACCAGTTCCATCTTGGTAATCATGGTGGCATCATTACCCTCGTGAGAGATCTTGAGGGTATCCTAGATTTGCTTGGCATTGTCCAAGCTGCTCACTTTGTTGTATTCATCCCTGCATAGAGATGCTAGCAAAATAGTAGTGGCTTGGGAATTTTTATGTATTTGTTCATTGATAAACACAGGGTTATCAGTACTATCAAAACACATTCCATTTTCTACAATTTCCCAAATGCTAGGATGGAGGGAAAATAAGTGACCATGGATTTTATGACTCCAAAATGAGTAATCCTCTCCATCGAAGTGTGGGGGTTTTCCAAGTGGAATAGAGAGTAAATGAGTGTTTGAATTGTACGTGATGTGAGAATAATCAAAGGAGTAATTTTGATTAACTGTTTTCTTTTTCGATGAGGAGTCTTCATCGTCGTCATCTCTTGGTGAAGAAGAGGAGGCATCGCTGTCGTAGTAGATAATCTTCTTAATGCGCCTCTTCTTCTTCCCATCCCTCTTCTTGTGACTCGAGCCTGAGTTAAAGGGCTTGTCATCCCTTGGCTCGTTGAAGAGGGACTCCTTCTCCTTGTCATTGATCACCATCCCCTTACCCTTAGGATCCATCTCTTCAGGCGGTTAGTCCCTTAAATGAAGAGTACGGATCTGATACCAATTGAGAGCACCTAGAGGGGGGTGAATAGGTGATCCTATAAATTCAAATACTAAATTGCACAAACTTGGTTTATAAATATAAGAAAGATTGAAGCCAAGTTGTTAAAGCGAGAACTCTTCACTTGATTGTTCCTTTAGAGTGAGTATAGAACTATGGAACAATAGCACAAGTGATTAAGTGAGAACTCGAGAGAAGAAACCAATTACACAAAAGAGCGACACAAGAGATACGATGATTTTTATCCCATGGTTCGGCCAAGTATAACACTTGCCTACTTCCACGTTGTGGCATCCCAATGGACGAGGGTTGCACTCTACCCCTTTCAAGTGATCCAATGATCCACTTGAATACCACAATTTCATCCTTATAGTAGTTTTCCCATTTGTGAGGAATCTCCTCAAGTTGGAGCCTCTCACCCTTACAAAGTTGATCACAACACAAAGCACAAGAATAAGGGAGGAAAAGAAACACACACAAGAATCACAGCAAACACACACACACAAGTCAAGACATGAGCACAAAACACGGAGCAGGGAGTTTACAACTCAAATGGTGCTTAAATCTCAAACACGATGATCCGATTGCGTGGTTGCAGAATCTAGGTGTCTTAGGATGTTATGTGAATGCTTGGTGTAGTGCTCCGTGCGCCTAGGGGTCCCTTCTACAGCCCCAAGGCAGCTAGGAGCCATTGGAGATCCAATTGGAAGGCAATTCTTGCCTTCTGTCGGGTGGCGCCCCGGACAGTCCGGTGCACCACCGGACATGAACAGTTCCTGTCCGGTGCCCAATCTCCTTCCTTATCTGTTGAAGCCGACCATTGAGTCTTCGGTCCCCTTGGCGCATCAGACACTGTCCGGTGCACACCGGATAGTCCGGTGCGACCAAGTGACCGTTGGCTCGGCCACGTGACGCCCGTTGATCGCGCTGCCAGCCGTTGGCCACGGGCGCCGATGGCTCACCGGACAATTCGGTGAACTATAGCTGTAGCGCCCTCTGTGAATTCCCAAGGGCAAAGAGTTCATCGCCGGAATAGCCTAGGCACCAGACACAGTCCGGTGCACACCGGACAGTCTGGTGCACCCCAAGCTGGTGCAAGTTTGGCTGCTTTCAGCAACCCTTCTCTAATCCACTCTCAGTTGAATGACCAATGTTCCTAGCACTTAGAGAGATATGTTAGTATCCAAAAAAAATTTGCTAAGTCTAGAGACATACCTTGTGTTGGGGACCTTCGTCTTCTGAAGGTCCTCAAAAACACGACTAACATGCTTTCCAAGTATAATATACTGTCACAGGAACCTTCGGCTTTGAGATGAAGGTGTGCACGGTATGAAAGCCATGGTTTGGAAGAAGGATGAATCAGTACCGAAGCTATGGATGGAGAAGCTTTGGCTTAGCGCAAAGACGGTGATGGAGAATGAAACTGACCTAAAGGAGAAAAGACTGCTTAGTCCTTGATAGATTATTCCTTAGTCAATAGTAAATGTCAAGGACATGGATGTAATTTTACCCAGACTGCGTCATGTGCCTATAAATAGATGAACAACAACACCATACTGTTCACGCTGACCTATAATCATTTGCACGTCACTCCTGGACTTTTATCTTTTGTCAAGTCGAAGGTACAAATGTAATTTAACATTATTAATGTTTGTTCATGATTATATAATGACAATATCAATAATCTAGAAATTTAATACAATTATTCATGCTCTTTCTATGTTTCATATGTCCCTGTTTATATTCTTACATATTGAAATGATGAAGGCATGCCCTTCACAACGTTCGTCTAAAGATCATTATATCCTAAGGGAGATAATGCTTCGAAGGACAAAGTTTTTAACTATTAACATTTGTGTTGCCTTGTTCTTAACTCATAGCATTTGAGAACAAGTGGCCAACATTGGTGCCCACCTCTGGTGAACTCATTCGACCACCTTTGGCAGGCATCGACCTTCATCATGCCATCGAAGAAGACAACAGCGCTAGGGGCTGCATTGCAGCCACTGGACATTAATCAGGAGACGCTACACGAAGCTAGGAGCCAGAAGAGGATGGCTACTAGCCCAACACTTTAGGAGGAGGAGCTAGACCATGAGATCAGGGACCTGGAAATCATTCACCAGCAAGTACAAAGGAAGAAGGCGAAGATGGCCCGCCTGGCCGATTTATAGAAGAAGATTGACGAAGCTGCTGAGGAAATGCGTCATCTTACTCAAGGTGACCAGGACCGAAGGCCCCAGCACAGGGAGCTTCGACAAGAGAGTTCATTCAATGACGATGAATGGTACGATGACTTTCATCATGGCAATTTTGCTTTTGATGATGCTTCTCCTTTGGCAGCAGAGTTGCAGGCTACTCCATGGCCCCCATCATACAAGCCACCTCAGCTTCCTATGTATGATGGACACTTAGATCCTAAGCAGTTTTTGATGAGCTATGAAGCAACCATATCTTCATATGGAGGCAATACTGCAGTCATGGCGAAATCCTTCGTTATGGCAGTCCAAAGTGTGGCCCAGACATGGTACTCTTCTCTCCGACCAGGAACAATCACATCATGGCAGAAGCTCAAGGACATGCTAATTACTAGCTTCCAAGGCTTTCAGATGAAGCCAGTCACTGCTCAGGCTTTGTTTCAATGCACGCAGGACCATGAGGAGTACCTTCAGGCGTATGTCCGAAGGTTCCTACGTCTAAGAGCACAAGCGCCTACAGTGCTCAATGAAATTGTCATTGAGGCCATGATCAAAGGGCTTCGGCCAGGACCTACGACTCAGTATTTTGCCAGGAAACCCTCACAAACCCTGGAGAAGCTTCTTCAGAAGATGGATGAGTACATTCAGGAAGATAATGATTTCCACCAAAGAAGGGAAGAAGCATATAGGTTTTTTGAGATGACCAGGGGCTTCGAATGAAGAATTCACCCTAGACACGTCAGATCGATCCATAACTCCAACCCAAGTGATGACAGAGGAAATCTACCTCAAAGGCAGCAACACAACTCCCAGTCTTCGGGGTCACAGCAAAGCTCCTTCAGGCCACCAGCCCCAAGGGGCAGAGGCGGCAGGGGCTTCGGAGGAAGGTATGGAGATCAGCCTAGAAGACTGCATTGCTTATTCTGTAGTGAAGAAAAGGGCCATACCACAAGAACATGCCAAATCACAATTCAGAAGGAAAAAGAGATTGTCGAAGCTGAGACATGGCAGAATCAGCCGAAGCAGGTCCTACATACTGCTTCATGTTATTCTCCCTACGTCCCAGAATATGTAGGTAATCAACAGCCTACGGCCTCTGTCGCTTCGGCAAGCCACTCTCAAGCTTCCTGGGCCCAACTTCCACCACCACCACCGCTACCACCTGCTCTAACCCAAAACCAGTAGCCAAATGGGCACCAGCACACTCAACAACAGTGTGACTTTCGGGAGGAGTCCGAAGCTCGCACAGTCAATAGCACTGTGCCTGAATCCAAGCACATTTACTGAAGAATATCCTACATCTGGTGTACCCTTTTTTGCAATCTTATTTTTTCTTGTATGAAAAACATTTCACGAAGGACTGAATTCTGATATGAGATAACAGTGCTCATACCGTCAAAGTGGAATGATTTCTTTTAACAAAGTTCCAAAGCTACAAAAGTCGTTCCTAAGGGAGCGCAGAGTAAGTTTCGAAGCTACAAAAGTCGTTCCTAAGGGAGCTTTAGAGTAAGTTTCGAAGCTACAAAAGTCGTTCCTAAGGGAGCGCAGAGTAAGTTTTGAAGCTACAAAAGTCATTCCTAAGGGAGCGCAGAGTAAGTTCCGAAGCTCAAAAGTCGTTCCTAAGGGAATGCAGAGCCAAAATACCGCTGAAATATAAGGCGAAGAAGTTCCAAAGTCGTTCCTAAGGGGATGCAGAGCTTAGATGCCACTGAAATAGAAGGTGAAGAAGCTCCAAAGTCGTTCCTAAGGGGATGCATAGCTTAGATACCGCCGAAATATAAGGCGAAGAAGCTCCAAAGTCGTTCCTACGGGGATGCAGAGCTTAAAGACTCCAAAGTCGTCCCGAAGGGGATGCAGAGTCTTGGGTGTTTCAAAATGGGTGTGTGACCTCGACATAAACATCATGTTGCATCATCCCATCGCATCATTCCACATAGCATTACATCATACATCATATTGCATCAGCAGCAAAAATTTTGAGCACGAAGCAGTCCTTTGGCAATAATTCGAACGAAAATGTGTTGAGACACGAATCAAACCTTTGACCAATTTGATTCTATCAGGGAAATTTGTTAACAGTCACACAACAGACTCGCCATAAAAAAAGAGAGATTCCTTTCTTTACGAAGCATGAAAAGAAGGGAAGGTGTTTTTTTGCCGAAGGCTCAAAAAACGGTATGTATGTAAATTTCATGCATCGCAAAGAAATATATTACATCAACACTCACAAATGTTACATTGTGTCACAATTGTTGCATACGTAAAATATTACATTGTATCATTATAATAAAAGCTTAGCCTTCTTTAAGAATTTTCTCTGCAGCTTCATTTAGCAGTTTATCGACAACTTTGTCAATAATAGAATTGGCGACACTCATTACATCTAGCGCCTCCTTCATAACGGGATCGAACTGGGGGTCGTATGGCTCCGGCAGCGGAGAGAGTTCAGCTGTAGTAAAAAATCGTTAGTCCAAAGCTAGAAAGCAAACACCGAAGCTAAAAATTCAATAATAATACCTATACGCCTTTCACGCTCAGCAGCTTCTTTGGCCCGCCTAGCTTCTTCCCGGGCTTCATGGGTTTCTTTTTCATTTTTCTTGATGATTTCGTTGGCCAATTCCCGGCCACCGTTCACCCAGACTTCAGAATAAAATTTTTCACCCACCAAAGTAGCTTCGACCGAAGGGTCTTTTGTGTTGTCTATGGAGAAGGCGGCTTCAGCCTGGGCTGCAGCTTTAACATGATCGCAACCAGCCTCCTCTAGGATAGCCACAATCCCTCGAGCGTCGGAGAAGGCACAGATGTCCCCATGGTCGCTCAGGATCTCTTCAAAAGCTTCGGCTTCCCCACTTATCCAATCAATAACGCCCTCGGGGTCGCCTCGAATGCAGTTCTCTTTGGAAGAATAAGCACCTACTTTAGCAAAGCTGGTTTTCAATTTTTTCACACAATCCAAGGATTTCTCGAAGCACCTTTCCTTGGATTCACGAAGCTCCTCAACATTTTTCTCTAGCTTAGTTTTCCACCATTCACTAATTTCTTGATTAGCTTTTGCGAGTGCACAATTTTCATTGGCTTCGGCAAGTTTTTTACGAAGGTCTTCAATTTCAGCTATATAAGCTTCAGATTGAGTGTTAAATTTCACTTAACCTTCCTTCACTTTATCCACCAATGAAAGTAGAATTTTATCTTTCTCCAGGGCTTTATTTCTTAGCTTTATGACTTCTGATCGAAGGTTGCTAAGAGCTATCGTGCAGCTTTCATCTTCAGCATTCTTTTGTGCCCTCAGGGCGTTGCTAAGAATTAAGCCCTGTAAAAAAGGATGAAGGATTAGCATGAGAATAAAAGACTCTATTGCCAAGTTCACAATTTCTGTACCTTCAAACTGTTGTATGCGAGGCTATCCGCAAGGTCATCCTTCGACATGGCGGAGAGGCCAGCTTCAAACTTCGGAAATCCCATATTTCTGGCCATCTCCCGGCAGACGGATATTTCCTTATTGTCTGGCAAACAGTATAGGAAATCATTTTCGTCCGTGCCGTTAAACACTAAGGCTCCCTTCGAATATTTCAGTTCTCAAGCGTAGTGTTTGGCTTCCATAACTTCTTCTTCAGATAACCTTTTTCTTGAAGCGTGTCGAATAATAAAGTCAATATCTTCAGACGGTGCTTCAGGAACAGGAGATTTAGCTTTTTCTGTCACATCCTGCTCCACAGCCATGCCAGCATTTGGAGATTCTTGCTCAGCTTTATACTCAGCTGCGACAGGCTTCATCTTAGTAGGCACCGAGGGCCCAGCTTCGGCAACTTTCCTTGTGGAGTTAATGCCTTTGTGGTCTCCATGATGGCGTCTAACACGCTAGCCATTCTTCTCCTCTTAGGAGTTGTGACAGGAGCTTTTGCAACCTTCGGCAATTCTGCTTCTACCGGTAGGCTCAGAATTTCTGGCAGCACTATTGTTTTTTCTAACTCTGGCTTTTTGGCCGCCCTATCTTTGGCTTCGACTGGCTCAACTTTAGGCACCTTCGGCACTATAGTCGATTCCTCAGCGCTCCGAGCGGTGGGAGCAGCTTGTTCCGCTTTGGCAGCAGAAGATGTCCCTTCACCAAATTTTGGCACTATGGCCGTTTCAATATATCTTGGCCGGTGGGTCAAAACCATGATTTTCTTGCCCTTCGGCACAACAGAGATGGCCGAAGCGGCAGTTTTCCTCTTTTTTCCCTGCTTTCGTGAGGGGTAATAATAATCAGGGTATATGAAACCAATCACATCAAAAACTCTGTTCAACCTTTTCTTGCCCCGACCCTCGAAGGCTGAGGACAAAGCATCATCTTCGGCTCTGGTATATGCCCCAAGTAACTCGTCGCTAGTAGCCTCAATACATTTCAGCCACTCGTCGTTTGGTTCGTCAAACCGGTCTCTGTATCTGAAGGTATATTTCAAGCGAATTAATCCACCTTGACTAGACCCGGCAGCAGTCTCCTTCGGCATCTCCCAGTTATCCACAAGTGGCCATACCCTGTAGGCTATGTGCTCTTGGATCAGGTCTCTTGTACCAATGAAAGCACAGATATTGCTGAAAGCCTTTTGACATGCGTCGACATCATTTTCAATCGCCATAGTCGGCCTTTGAACGCCGAAGCGAGACTAGATGGGGCGTTGGATAATCCCCTTTATGTCCTCCCTTTCAATCAGATTATTCTTAACATAAAACCATTCCTCCATCCAGGCCCCATGCCACCTTTTCCGAAATGTTTGAACCGGGTAGCTTGCATTAGAACGAGCAATGAATCCATAACAACCAAAGTTGTTGTGATACTGCTCTTTGTCAGTGTCCTTTGTCTCGTACAATAGTTCGTGCATATTGCAAAAACACTTTGCGCTCGATTCTAGCCCTTGGCTTTTCACAGCCCAAATGAACATACCCATTCTGATTATAGCTTCGGTAGTAATCTAATGAAGAAAGATCTGAAATATCTTCAACACTTCAACCAAAAATTTGCTCAATGGGAACGAAGACCCGCCTTCATAAAGCTTCTGTAGACAACAACCTCATTTTCTTCAGGAGCAGGGGCGGTGCTGTCTCCTCCAACTCTCAGAATAGACATGTCATGAAAGTATCTTCCCTTCATGGCGTCAATCTGACTTTGTTTAATGGTCGACTTTCCGAAGATGGTATGGCTTGGCCGCCAGGGCCGATCTTCGGAATCTTCATCCCCACTTTCCACATCATAGTCATCACTATCATCAGAATCTTCAGACAAATCTGCCATTATTTCGTTTGTGATCTTCTCTGTGTTTTTTTTCCATAGATTCATAAAATCCAGCAAGAGCAGGGTCCACAACCTTCTTCTCCTCAGACATCTTCTCTTCAGACACGCAACAAGCACTTGTGTATATCACGAAGCTCGAAAACCAAGCGAGAGCTGACAGCAAGAGAATTAAAATTTTGAGAAAATAATGCAAGCAACAGAAATGGCGTAACAAATGCTGTCGTTGTGGGTTTCTATTTATATGCCTAGTGCATTGCAATTTGGCGGGCCCCATTTGTCATCGACTTTCGCTATTCTAGCGAAGGGAAGGTGTTTTTTTGGACCTTCGGCTAAAGGCCTTCGTTCACGTCGCAGTCTGAATTTGTTAGATACAAGAACAAATCAATACTGCGAGGGGCTACTGTTCGGGGCCTTCGTCTTTCGAAGGTCCTCAAAAACACGACTAACATGCTTTCCAAGTATAATATACTGTTACAGGAACCTTCGGCTTTGAGATGAAGGTGTGCACGATATGAAGCCGCGGTCTGGATGAAGGATGAATCAGTTCCGAAGCTATGGATGGAGAAGCTTCGGCTTAGCGCAAAGATGGTGATGGATAATGAAACCGACCTAAAGGAGAAAAGACTGCTTAGTCCTCGATAGATTATTCCTTAGTCAATAGTAAATGTCAAAGACATGGATGTAATTTTACCCAGGCAGCGTCCTATGCCTATAAATAGATGAACAGTAACACCGTACTGTTCACGCTGACCTGTAATCATTTGCACGTCACTCCTGGACTTTTATCTTTTGTCAAGTCAAAGGTACAAATGTAATTTAACATTATTAATGTTTGTTCATGACTATATAATGACAATATCAATAATCTAGAAATTTAATACAATTATTCATGCTCTTTCTATGTTTCATATGTCCCTATTTATATTCTTACATATTGAAATGATGAAGGCATGTCCTTCACAACCTTCGTCTAAAGATCATTATATCCTAAGGGAGATAATGCTTCGAAGGACGAAGGTTTTTAACTATTAACATTTGTGTTGCCTTGTTCTTAACTCATAACATTTGAGAACAAGTGGCCAACACCTTGATTCTTGATTTGCACTTCTCAATCACTTAGCACATATTAACTAAAACAATGTGTTGGGCATCTAATCACCAAAACATTTATAGAAATGGCCCAAAGGCACATTTCCCTTTCAGATGTCTCGTCATGTCCATGTGGTTTGGTAGTACTAGGTCGGCTCTTTCTAGGTATCGTGTTGCTAGGTTGCTCGGCGAATTGGTTGGTCGGTAGCTTTGACGGGTTGATCGGCGGCTCCACATCGATGGGTTGGTCGGCAATCCCACCTTGCTGGGTTGCTCGATGATCAGGTTGGTTGGCAGCCTCGCCTCACTGGGTCGCTTGGCGGGCAGGTTGTTCGGCAGCCTCGCCTCGTAGGGTTGTTTGGCGGACATTTGTTCGATGGGCCGGTCGACTTGGTGGGTCATCCCTGGGTGGCCTTTTGGGCCTCCCACAGAACTGGTTGGTGGGTAGATTGTTTTTGGAAGGTCTTTGGCCTTCTTTAGGTACCAAGTTCCCAGGTACCCAGTAGGAGCCCCCAAGCCTTTATGTAACTCCTTAGAGTTGTGTGGAGGCTTTTCTTGTGTGGTTCCTCTTCTAGTATACGCACAAGCGCATCTGTTAGATGTAGTCTCCAAGCCTCCAAGTAATCCATGTGGATTTCTCGAAGGTTTATATAGTATAAGGGGCAGACCCCTCCCTGTAATGGTCTGTCATGCATCGGACATGAGTCCATTTGTTTATTGGGTGCGTGTGCGCACATGTGCTAGGAGTAATACTTCAGCCCCCGAGTGACCCGCATTGATTGGTTGGAGGTTTATGCAGTGTGAGGGGCGGACCCTTTCCTACAGTGGCTCATCACACACCGGGCGTGAGTTCATGGTGGCCGGAGCCTGGCGCGTCCTCTGACGTCTGTTTCTTTGATATAGCGACTTGATTCCTTTATGTGCACACATCTCCCCTCGAGATGATTCCATCGGAATCCTTGTGAAGGGAGGGCACCCATCCTCCAGCCTAATTAGCGCGTGGTGGGGAGCCATCGAGCTGTGAATGGGTTATCTAAGTGAGATGTGACCGCCCTTTGGCTAGACATAGTTTCAGTGAGTGGTCCCACTGGGGGGCTCGACCCACTGGGGGCATCTCATGAAGTCCTTCCTTATTCAGTCCCATATCCCTTGCATCCCTTCGTACATGGGCTCCTTCACTACTATCAGTTGGAGGTGCAGAACCTTCATCCCAATGTTGTTCTTCACATAGCGTGTTTTATTACGTTATGTGAGGCGTTTATGTGGATCGACCCACACTAGGGGCTATGGCAATAAGTCTTCAACTTTCGAGTGTCCCCAGGCCATAGCGACCAGCCGTATGTTTGGTTGGCCATCATTCAACTCCGAACCAGGTGGAAGGAGTACCTCCAGGTGTCACACCCGGTTTTAGAAGGCAAATCGAATGCGAACCATGTACGTGCCACGATCAAAAATTCACGTACACAGCGATTACATAGTTGGACATCATCACACATTGATCAAAATAATAACGAAAAATAGTACTTTATTACATCACGATGTCCAAGACATCCACAGAGTCATTAACTTAAGGCATAATCAAAGTGCTGAACGAAACATAGTACGATAAGGCCTTCACAGGCAGCTGACTAGGGGTTTGCCACTAAACTAATGTAGAACTCATCGAAGTCCTGAAACTCCTAAAAATCCTCCATGTTGCCTTCATCTTCTCCTGAGCATTGGTTGCAATAGGGACAACCTGGGGTTTTGGTGTTTTAAAGCAAGGGTAAGTACACATCAACGTAGTCAGCAAATGTCCCGTTTGGCTAAAGTGGAGTAGCTGTAGGTGGGGTTAAGCTTAAAGCAGTTGCTTTTAGTTGGTCAAGTATTTATTTCTAGTAGTAAGCCAAGTTATAACAATAATCCCAAGTTATTAACCCAAAAGTACTCCCTCTAAGAGGAAGTACCAAGTACCAATGCGTAAAATGCCTTGTACATTGCTCCCTCATATACAAAGAGACGAAGCATCTTCGTATATACAAGGCGTTTTACTCATTGGAGACAAAAACCTTCGCTTTTCCTGTTAATGCCAAATGTATGCCTAATGCATGTTTGTATGAATGCAAAATATGATGTAATGAAGTGTGCAAATGTATGCTGAAGGTAAAAAACTCACGCGAACACATACCCAGATCTGCATCCCCTTAGGAACGACTTTGGAGTCTTTTCACCTTTTACTTAGGTGGTACTTCAGCTCTGCATTCCCTTGGGAACAACTTTGGAGCTAAGCTCTGCATCCCCTTAGGAATGAATTTGGAGCTTCTTCACCTTTTACTTAGGTGGCATTTAAGCTCTGCATCCCCTTAGGAATGACTTTGGAGCTTCTTCACCTTTCACTTAGGTGGCATTTTAGCTCTGTATTACCTTGGAACGACTTTGGAGTTTCTTCATACTTTTTTTACACTCGATGGTGTAATCCCAGATCTTTACATTTTACATGTGGGGGAATTTGGCCCTTGTATTGCACAGAGCTGCACAAGAAAAAAAATACAAATTACAACCTATGGCCCCATTAAAAACCTTTCTCCCCTCTTGAAAGGAAATGAGTGCCATAGGGAAAAGTAAGAAAATTACAAAGTTTACACATAATACCTCCTAAGTTCATCTGCATTCCAAGATCTTGGAATGTCACTGCCGTCCATATCTTTCAACCTATATGATCCAGGTTTTGACGAAGATACCACCAAGAACGGACCTTCCCATTTAAGCTGAAGCTTCCCCATTGTGTCCGGGTTACCCACTCTTCGAAGCACCAAGTGTCCTGGCTTGATATTCTTTAATCTTACCTTCTGATCCCGCCATTTGATTGTTTCAGCTTGATACTTATTGATGTGATCTATTGCTTGAAGTCTACTTCCTTCTATGGTGTCTTTTGTTATTTGACAATCCTCTTCGTCTTCTGCTGAAGCTGAGGTCCTTATTGAACCTGTCCTTGCTTCTTCTGGTGTTATTGCTTCATCACCGAATAAAAGCTTGAATGGAGTAAATCCTGTTGACCGTGAGACAACAGTGTTGTGGTTCCATACCACTTTTACTAATTCATCTGGCCACTTTCCTTTTGGCAGATTGAAGATTGACTTCATTATTCCTGTTATTATGATTCCGTTAGCTCGTTCTACCAGTCCATTTGATTCTGGATGTCTCATAGATGCAAAATGTATTTTTGTACCAATTTGGTCACAAAAAGTTTTGAATGTTTCAGCATCGAACTGAGTTCCATTATCAACCGTAATGGCCTTCAGCACGCCGAACCAACAAATAATATTTTGCCAGAAGAACTTCTGGACCGTGGCCAAAGTGATTGTAGCTAGGGGTTTAGCTTCAATCCACTTTGAAAAATACTCCACCACTACCACAACATATTTTAAATTTCCTTGTGCTGGTGGAAGTGGGCCTAATAAATCTAGGTTCCACCTTTGCAATGGCCAAGTGGGCTGGATTAGCTGAGTTAAAGACGAAGGTTATTTTTGGTCTCTGGCACACTTCTGTCAGTTTTCACATTTTTGAACTAAATTCGCTGCATTTGAAGCTGTCTTCAGCCAATAAAATCCTTGTGTGAAAACTTTTCCAAGCAAAGGCTTGGACCCAATATGAGCTCCACATACTGCTGCTTGTATTTCTTTCATTAGCTCCTGGCCTTTGGCTCTGGACAAACACTTCAGCAATGGAGAGCAAACTCCTTGTTTATACAATTCTCCTTCTATGATCATGTAAGGCCTTATCCTGGCTTGCATTATTTTTATATGAACTTCGTCGTCCGAAGGATAATTGCCTTTCAAGAAAGATACAATCTCAGTCCTCCAATCTTCACTGTGCACTAGTAAGATTGTAAGTACCGCTTGCTCCATAAGCTCGACTGAAGGTGCTTTTATTGTTTCAAAGAATACTTCCGAAGGTAGTGGGAGCCCCTATGTCGCAGATTTAGCTAATAAATCTGCATGCTCATTTTCTCCTCTTAGGATATTCTTTACTGAGAAGCCTTCGAAAGAGGCTTCCATTCTTTGGACTGTATCTAGATATTTCTCAAGCTTCGGATCTCCTGCTTTGCTAGTTTTGTCGATATGGCCTGTGATAACATGTGAATCAGATTTGAGGACTGCCCTTCTTATTCCCATTGCCTTGAGCTTTCGAAGCCCTGAGAGAAGGGCTTCGTATTCTGCATTATTATTTGTGCAGTTGAACTCTAGCCTGGATGCGTAGAAGGTTCTGATCTTAGATGGTGAAATTAGGATAGCAGCTGCACCTGCACCGAAGGTTCCCCATGACCCATCACAGAACACTGTCCAAGCTTCGTTATCTTTTGTTCTTTCTTCGTCCTAAGCCCCTGGCGTATAATCAGCAATGAAGTCTGCTATCGCTTGGGATTGGATTGAAGACCTATGAACATAATCAATAGTGAATTCATTTAGCTCTGTAGCCCATTTTCTAGCTCTTCCTGTTGCTTCTCTGTTCCTTATTATGTCCTTAAGAGGCTGAGAAGAAGGTACGATAATATGGTATGACTAGAAATAATGCCAAAGCTTTCTGGAGGCCATCAATGTAGGATATAGTACCTTCTCCAGCTCTGTGTAATTTCTTTTTGATAGACTAAGCACTTTAGAGACGAAGTACACTTGTACTGGCTTCTTCGCTTGGCCATCTTGTTTCTCTTGCACCAACGCTGCACTAATTGCAGCGTGAGAAGCAGCTACATACAGTAGCAATGGGGCTCCAGACGAAGGTGGAGTCAATGTTGTCAATTCTATTAGATATTGCTTTAGCTCTTCGAAAGCCTTTTGCTGAGTTGGTCCCCATTGAAAGACTTCGACTGATTTCAGCAATTCGAAGAATGGCAAGTTCCTCTCTACTGATCTTGAAATAAATGTATTCAATGATGCCAACCTTCATGTCAATCTCTAAGCACATTTTCTTGATTTTGGTGGCTCCATTACTACTGTATGTACAAGGCGTTTTAATCATTGGAGACTTCACCATTGTGAACCATGTACATTGCTTCAACTCTTGAGGTTGTGCACTTGATTCACCATTGTTTTGAGCCGATTATACATTGCTTGTGGCTCTTCTCCTTTGTTGAGGATGAATCGACCGAGCTCTCCCTCGATCTTCTCCTGCTTGGTGATCTTTGTCACCTCGTCCCCTTCGTGCGCCATTTTGAAGACGTCCCAAATTTCTTTGGCATTTTTGAACTCTTGCACCTTATTATAGTCCTCTTGACACAAGGAGGCAAGGAGTATAGAAGTTGCTTGGGAGTTAAAATGCCTAATTTGGGCGGCCTCGTCCGAGTCGTAGTCCTCGTCGCCTACCTGTGGTGCCTACGCTCCAAACTCAACAATATCCCAAATACTTTCATGGAGTGAGGTTAGATGGTGCCTCATTTTATCACTCCACATACAATAATCTTCACCATCAAAATATGGTGGTTTACCTAGGGGTACTGAAGTAATGGACCGCACTTTGGAATGCGAGGATAACGTAGAGGCATCTTACTATACTTCTTTCGCTCGTGGCGCTTCGAAGTTGTCGACTCGGTGCTAGAAGTAAAAGGTGATAAAGAGTCGGTCTCATAGTAGACCACCTTATTCATTTTCTTTTTCTTCTTGTCACCCTTCCTTAGTGACTTGATGGAGGAAGAGGATTCCTCCTTGTATTTGTCGCCGGACTCTCTTGATAGAGTCCTCCTCGAGCCTATAGGCTTGTCGTCAGTCACGATCTCCCTCTTGGCATGATCTCCAGACATCACTTTGAGTTTGTTAGACTCTTAATGAAGCACTGGCTCTGATACCAATTGATAGTCGCCTAGAGGGGGTGAATAGGCGAAACCTGAAATTTATAAACTTAAACTTGCACTAAAGCTGGGGTTAGCGTTAGAATTAAATTCAAGTGCGGAAGATTGTTTCTCTTGCTAAGAGTTGCTCAATGGATGCGGATGACATTTGGGAGCAAACTCAAATCAATATTAGCAAGGAAACTTTAGAGAGAGGAAAGAGGGAAAACAAATCAAATGGAAATCAACACAAGTGAACACGATGATTTGTTTTACCGAGGTTCGGTTCCAAAGAACCTAGTTCCTGTTGAGGAGGCCACAAAGGTCGGGTCTATTTCAACCCTTTCCCTCTCTCAAACGGTCACTTAGACCGGATGAACCTTCTCCTTAATCAATTGGGTCACTAAGACCCCGCAAGGATCACCACACACTTAGGTGTCTCTTGCTAGCTTTACAAGCACTTAGAGAAATAAGAATGGGGAAGGAGAAAGCAATCCAAGCGACAAGAGCAACAAAAAACACAAATAATCCTCTCTCAAGCCTCTAAGCACTAGAGTTGATTTTGGGAGCTTGGAGTGGATTGAATGCTTTGAATGTGTCTTGGAGTGTTTGGCTTTGCTCTTGCAATGAATATGGAGTTCAGAAAACTTGGATACCATTGAAAGAGGTGGTTGGGGGTATTTATAGCCTCCAACCACTTCCTAGTTGTTGGCTGAGTCTGCTAGCGATGGGCACACCGGACAGTCCAGTGGTGCATCGGACAACCACTGTTCACTGTCCGGTGCGTGCCATGTCAGCATGCCCGTTGGAGTTTGGAGCGTCTTGACCGTTGGAACCCTTGTCTTGTAGTTGCACTGGACAGTCCGGTGCCACCCGGACATGTCTGGTGCGCTCTGACTTCTCTGATCTGAACTCTAATGCGCACTGTTCATTTTGCAGTCGACCGTTGGCGCCAGGTTACCATCTCCGTTGGCTCACCGAACATGTTCGGTGCACACCGGACAGTCCGGTGAATTATAGTGGAGCGCGCCCTAGAGAAACCCGAGAGTGGCCTGTTCGAGTGCTGCTCGGCCTGGTGCAACGGACACTATACGGTGCACACCGGACACTGTCCGGTATGCCACTTTTGAGCACACTCTCAAGTCTTGCTCCAAATATTGTTGAGTCCCCAACTTAATTTCTTTCTTGGTTTGTGTTGAACCTTATGCACCTAAGATAAATGATGACTAGACAAACTAGTTAGTCCACGTGGTTTGTGATGGACGTCAACCACCAAAATCGAGTATAGGAAATGATTAAGCCCATTTCCCTTTCAGTACTTCATGACATACAATCACCACCGCATACATTCCAGTAGCAACCTTGCTGCACATCTCAGATTCCACATGGGCCACCATACCTAGGGACCGCACGACTACCAGAGGGTTAGGGCATACCATCCACCATGGGTCATCTCGCTGTGTCCTTGTCACTCCTCAACCACACCAGTAGGTGCACTGCAAGGTCAAATCCGGCTGGAATGGTGTTCTGTCTTCGCGATCGGAACGAGTTATCCGACCAACTAAGTGTATAGGCATAAATTCAACATGACTCGAGGGACCACAACGGTACGGTCCTTAATCGACACAAGCGGGATCACTATGGCCTAAAAGGACTCATAAGAGGCCGCCCGGTCTCATCTTAAACCTTTATCTCCATCGTGAATATTACTCAAAGACTTCTCCCAATCAAGCATAAGAAATCACCTATATCTCGTTGGTGACAGGAAATCACACGACTTCTACCGTCTGAGCAGGCCTAAGCATTTAAGTGTGCTTACTTTAAATAGGTGACAATGATAAAGTAAACAATGGATCAAGGGTGTATGCAACAATTGGTTTCAATCAACTCCTATACCTAATGCAACAATATAGGTAGGCAGTGAATAAATTAAAGTATTGCAAATATAGGAAGTTAAATGCCGGGGCTCGCCTTTCTCGAAGGAACTAGGGTGGTGGTCAGGACACTCCTAAGCCTCAGCTTCGGGCTCACCCTCTTCCACGAGAATTCCTAGAAGCTCCTCGACTATCCCCACTGGTACTTCCTCCTGCGATCCTGTATGATGTATGGATGCAATATGAGGATACATGATGCTTCATGCGAGAGGTGTATGGTGTGTATGGATGCATGTCATGTATACGTATGTCAAGATCGATCCATTACACGCGAACTTCTACAAGATAGTCTACATCGTCCAAGAACATGTAGTCTGTCTTTTCTTGGTTGGTCCTGGCTATTGGTTAAGGACTCCTCACAACTTCACAAAGTTATGTTATAAAGCATTTCGAATTACCTTACACCTATAGGTTTAGACACACTAAGCTATATTCTTTATTAAGCCTCCTTTTCTTTTAGGGGTTAGTTATTTCCTAGTAAAAGATATTTGTTCAACTCTAATCATCTCCATACTAAGTAACCCCCTAAATTATTTTGGAGTAACTTATTATTGAACTAGAATCTCTCCTAATTACCTAGACTTTTGGTATCCCATTTAGTTGGACATATATTGGGACTGCCATTTGACTACTTCAAAAGGTGCTACAAAGATTCTAACATATAATATTTCACTACCATTCTTTACCATAGGAATTTCAATGGTTTTGGACCCCATGCTTTTGACTTCATAAAAATAACAAGAAATGGTGTAGAAATCAAATTAATCTACTTTCCAATACTATGCTAGTTGAACAGTCGATACCGTATTTTTCTCATACTCTACTTGGCCTAAAATTATGTTATAAAAATTTACACAGGCATTTCCTCTATAAATATTTTTCTATGGTTTTCTAAAGAAATCAGTCTTTTGTGCGCACTTTGTCCTCACTCATGCGCACCCGAGAAAACTTACCGGTCGATCACCCATCCCAAATTTCTCCAAGTCAAGCACGCTTAACTTGGAGGTTCTTTTGAGATAGGCTTCCGAAAAAGATGATGCACCTTATTTGTATTGATACTCTATTAATTCTATTAAGCCTTGGGCCATGATATCACCATCCTAGGGGCCAGGATATCACATTCGGCTCAAGAAAGGGGTGCCGAGACGAGTGCACGAGACGGTGAAGCGCTTGTGGGGCTTGGTTCATGGACTACGGTGGTCAGTGGAGGCGCGAGCGCGAGCTAGCTCGTGACGGCCATGGCGGACAGTGTCGGGTGGAAGAAGAGATGAAGCGAGAGTGTGAGGGTGTGTGAGAATGGAGGAAACGAGCGCTGGAGAGGCGAGATGCACTCCACTTTAGCCGCACACACTCGGGCACGAGCTCCACGCGTCCAGACTTGCGCCACTTCGCGAACGCAGTCTGCGGCTCTTGCAGGCGCGAGTGAGACAAAACGGAGAGCTCAAAGCATCGCTCGCTTTAGCCATTTTTCTCCCCTCACTACCGACTACAACTTTACTATAAGAATTAGGGTGGTTCAGTTGCTAGATTTTGAATACAGGCCTCCAAACTTTGGTTTGTCAGCACTGCACAAAACAGTGGAAACCGACCGTCTAAGTGTGTCAAAACATGTCAAACGGATTCAAAAGTTTACAACCTTTTTATAGGGTGTGCCCTAAGTATCTACAACTTTTCTAATTGGGACAATGTGATTTGAAGATTATTTCTATTTGAACATGATGAAGTTTGAAAAGAGGTACATGATTAGACTTAGAAAAATCAAGGTTGTCCCCATTTCTTTAACCATTTCCGAACTTTTTCATTCTTGATTAAGCTTCATTTCCTTGGGATTCGAACTCTTAAAATCAATAGTTTCATATGCCAAATGCTTGCCTCCTAAGTTTTGGTTTTTGAAGAAACTTCATTTATCAAGCACAACAATCACTAAATCACATCATCACAAATAGTTTAAGAAACTACCATTTTCTGAACTCAAGAGTTGAAAGATCAATCATTATCAATCCAAATTATGTAATTGAAATTGCTCACACTCTAGCACTATATGATAGTCTATGTCTAAGAGAACTGGGTCTTCTAATGGTGCAAGCAAGGGTTCACTTTACAACCATTAGTGGCAATTTAAGATTTCGATGTAAGTGACAATATGATTGATGATGCTCATGATAATGCTTTCATGATGCACATGCCATGGATGAGTATGCTAAACACAAGGGGTGTTACAATCTTTCCCCCTTAAAGGAATCTCGCTCCAAGATTTTAAGATTACTAACCATTTTTGGTAAAAGTTAGGGTAAACTTCTCACAGATAGGCATCTATCTCCTAGGTTGCATCACGCTCATCATGGTGACTCCATAGAATTTTATACGTCTTGAGTATACTATTTTTGGTAATTTGGTCCTTAGTGTCCAAAACTTCGACGGGTGTTCTTGATATACCAAGTCTGACCCAATCTTCAGATCCTTGACTTATACTCTCTCTTAGGATACTCTGAGATATTTCTTCAGTTGAGATACGTGAAACACGGGAAAGATTGTGCTCATGTCCTCAGGCAACTAAATTTTGTAGGCCACTTCTCCCTTCCTATCGATAATCTAGTAAGGTCCAACATATCTTGGAGCAAGCTTCTTCTTTGCCCCAGATCTTTGCACGCCTTTCATTGGTAATACTTTAAGATACACAAAATCTCCGACTTGAAATGTCAGCGGACTTCGTATTTGGTCATCATAACTCTTCTAGCGATATTCGATGTTTCCATATTCTGACGAATGACTCAAACCTTCTCTTTGGCTTCAGCGATTAAGTCGTTTCCATAGAACCTTCCTTCTCTAGCTTCGACCCAATTGAGAGGTGTTCTACATCTTCTTCCATACAACGCTTCGAATGGAGCCATCTTGATGCTGCTTTGGTAGCTGTTGTTGTAGGAAAACTCAGCCAGCGGTAGCCATGATTCCCATGATCCTTTCGACGATAGCACACAAGCTCTTAGCATGTCTTCGAGGATCTAATTTATCCTTTCAGGCTGCCCTGATGTTTGAGGGTGATATGCTGAGCTATGCACGAGCTTCATCCCCAAACCTTTCTGCAGTTGCTCCCAAAAATGAGTGGTGAGTTGTGTCCCACGATCTGACACAATGGTTCTCGGAACCCCATGTAACCGAACAATTTCTATGATAAAAATGTTCGCATACTTTGGTGGTCGACATGTTGTTTTGACAGGCAGAAAATGAGCTGATTTGGTGTGTCGATCCACAATTACCCATATTGGGTCATTGCCCTTTAGAGTAATAGGAAGTCCAGTAATAAAATCCATACTGATCTCCTCAGATTTCCATTTAGGCACAGATAATGACTGCAATAGGCCAATTGGCTTCATGTGGATAGCATTGACTCTACAACGGTTATCACATCTCGCAACATACACTGCAATCTCTTTCTTCATCTTAGCCCACCAAAATTTTGATTTTAGATCACAGTACATTTTGTTGCTTCCAGGATGAATCGATAGTTTGGATTGGTGAGCTTCATCCAAGATTTTGGTTCGGAGCTCTTGATCCTTTGGTACGACCAGACGCTCATCAAACCATTGTATACCCCTTCCATCAAGCTTGAAGCGGCTATTGGGTTCGCTCTTCATCCTTTCCTTGATGTGAAATACACCTTTATTAGATTTCTGCTTTTGGATGATCTGATCTTATAGGGAGCAATGAACCTGAATGTTGAGTAGCACTGCTAGGTGTAACAAGTTAAATCCATCTTGAGTGGTTGAAGACTATGG
This sequence comes from Zea luxurians, assembly GCA_029449295.1. NCBI lineage: Eukaryota > Viridiplantae > Streptophyta > Magnoliopsida > Poales > Poaceae > Zea > Zea luxurians. The sequence goes on from JAOPSE010000050.1 coordinate 17,861,575, forward strand.
CAATGTGACTTCCGACTCAAAGCGTCAGCCACAACATTAGCCTTTCTCGAATGATAGTCCACTTGTAAATTGTAGTCCTTGATCAGCTCAAGCCATCTACGTTGCCTCATGTTAAGCTTGGGTTGGGTGAAGACGTACTTTAGGCTTTTATGATCTATGAATATATTACACACATTCCCAAGTAAGTAGTACCTCCAAATTTTCAATGCATGGACTATGGTGGCAAGTTCCAAGTCATGCATTGGGTAGTTAACTTCGTGCTTCCTTAGTTGGCATGAAGCATAAGCAATCACCTTGCCATTTTGCATAAGAACACAACCAAGTCCAATCCCCAACGCGTCACAAAACACATCAAAGGGTTTCTCAATGTCCAGTTAAGCCAAGACAGGCGTTGTGGTCAACAACGTTCGTAAGGTACGAAAAGCTGTTTCACACTTCGCTATCCAAGCAAACTTACGGTTCTTCTTCAGCAGTTGAGTCATAGGTTTTGCAATCTTTAAGAAGTCTGGTATGAAGCGACGATAGTACCTGGCCAATCCTAGGAAACTTCTGATTTCTGAAACTAAGGTAGGCACCTTCCATTCCATTAATTATTGAATTTTACTTGGATCCACTGATATCCCATTTTCTGATAAGATGTGCCCCAGAAGTTGCACTTCCTTTAGCCAGAAATCACACATACTAAACTTGGCATACAATTTGTGCTCCCTAAGTCTAGTTAGCACGATTCTTAGATGCTCTTCATGCTTCTTTTTGCACTCAGAGTAGATCAGTATGTCGTCGATGAATACCACAACAAATCGGTCCAGCTCTAGCATAAAGACCGAGTCATCAAGTACATAAAGTAGGCAGGAGCATTGGTCAAGCCAAATTACATGACTAAATACTCATATAGCCCGTATCTGGTGGAAAACACGGTCTTTAGAATATCCTAGGGGCGAATTATGATCTGATGATATACTGATCTAAGATCAATCTTTGAAAATACCTTAGCCTTAGATAATTGATCAAACAGGATGTCTATTCGGGGTAGAGGATACTTATTTTTGATGGTTACTGTGTTGAGAGGACGGTAATCTATACACATCCGCAAGTATTGATCCTCCTTCTTCACAAATAGAGATGGACTACCCCACTCGGAGGTACTGGGCCTAATCAAACCTTTGTCCAATAGCCCCTTCAATTGAATTTTCAATTCTGTCAGCTCATTTGGTGGCATCTTATAGGGTCTTCAGGAAATTGGTGATGTGCCTGGTTTTAGCTCTATAGCAAACTCCACATCTCGCTTAGGTGGAAGTCCCGATAGATCTTTAGGAAAAACATCAGGAAACTCACAAACTACTGGAATTTCTTCAATTGAAGTTGCTTGGGTTGCAAAGGATATATTAGTTTGCTCAAGGCAAGGTAAGGTTATCTGAATCATTTCGGTGCCTCGTGGCTCCCTTAGCGACAAGGTTCAGTTTGCGATGTAAAGGATGACATCCCAAGCCCGCATCCAATCCATTCCCACGATAACATCCAAGGATAATCATGGCATCACTATCAATTGAGCTCAAAATTCTCTTCTATCAATTCTTAGGGTTGCCCCTCTGACTATACCATTTGTGAAAACTTTAGCCCTAGCTGAGCTTATCCGGTTCTTATGCCCCACTTCTACTGATAATTGGTTAAAGCGGTGAGCAAAAGCAGCACTCATAAAAGAATGAGAAGATCTGAAATCAAATAGTACAACCGTGGGGTGATCGTTCATAAGAAATGTACCGGCCATCACATGTTCTCTATCAGTAACCTCGTACGCAGTGGTGAGATGCACTCGAGTGGGATAGACATTGTTCTTCTTCTTAGGGCGAGGACAAAACTTGGCGAAGTGCCCCATCTATCCATAGTTGTAGCATGGTCCCTTCCCTTGAGCTGTACCACCCGTTGAACTTCCTGGTCCAGTCTTTGCACGCGGTAGGACCACCTTGAATGCTTTCTGACCCCTGAATCCTTGCTACTGATTCTTCAGAGGAGGAGGAGGGGGCGAAATCTTGCTCCAGGTATCATTGGCCTGAAATTTGGTCGAGTCACTATGGTGGTTCTGGGCTGTGATATTCCCGATTCCAAAGGCCTTTTATGCCCCTTTGCCATAGCGTAGAGATTGTTGTTGTTCTCTTGAGTCAAACAGTCGCTGATGAAATCGTTGAAGGAAGTGCGGGAGGAAATTCCCATACTTTTCATCATCTTCGGGCTCAAGCCTCTCTTGAAACTAGCAATCTTTTTGGCCTCAGTGTCCACATAGTCAGGCGCGTAGCGTGATAGGTTGTTGAAAGCATGTATATACTCTATCACTGACTGCATGCCCTGAGTTAACCTCATGAATTCTGACACCTTCATTGCCATTAAGCCTGGTGGAATATAATTCCCTCTGAAAGCTGCGGTGAATTGGTACCAAGCAATGGGAGCATTTTCAGTGTAAGCGGTGTGGAATGAGACCAGCACATCCCTGTAGGTCCTTGCAATTGGTGCACTGCGTATTCTGTCTTGAGATCATCTAAAAGTCTCAACAAACAGAACTTTTGTTCCATCATGTTGATCCATTCATCTACCTCCAAGGGTTCTGCTGCTTCCTTGAATATCAGCAGCCTGGTATCCATGAAATCCTTGAAGCTGCTATATTGGTTGACTCCATGTGGGTGTTGTTAGCAATGTTACGAAGTTCTGCCTCCATGTTCTGCTGCAACTTCTCCATGTTCCTCTGAGCTCCAAGAAATTGTGCGAAGAACTGCTTAGGTGTGAATGGCGAAGGGGGAGGAAGTGATGCTTCTTGGTCACCCTCCTAGTTACCACTACCAGAAGCTCTAGCGGCTCCTGGGTTAATGCGGCGAGTAGTCACCATCTGCACATTTTTATTATGAGTAAGCGGCGAGTCATGTTGCAACATAAGTGAAATGAGGAAATCATGCCATACAATATCTCATAGAAGAAAACTTCATGTGAAAAATCGTAAGGCAAGAATCACATCCCAACATGTGCAATAACATCATCACATACTTCATAATATATAAATGGACATACAAGCAAATTGTTCGCTCGCATGCATAATCAACCAAATGAGTGTTTTTCCCACGCACGCACACCTGCGTCAGAAGCCATCATTACATCGGCCTTACACCATGAGTCATGTTCCTACTCCTAGGAACACTATTCAAAAGGGTTAGCCGATCTTCTAGCGATAGCTAACAACTACTCCTGCACGCTTCCGGCCTCGGAGACTACACCTCCATCATCAGCTGCAGAGGCATCTGCTTCTTCCGGTTCTAGCAGGTTGACTGGATTAAGCTAGGCATACAACTGGTGAACCTCCTCATGTAGATTAGTCTTCCAAGCTTCTACATTGCTCAGCTACTGCATTAGGTTGATGTCACACCCGGATTTAAAGGATAAAGCCGGGTGCATCTCATATGTGCGCCAAAGAAGAACATCACATATAATGACAAAGTGTATAGAGATAAATGTCACAATCATTATTACATAGCGGAAGTATCTTACAAAAAATAAATGACAACAATAAAGCGAAATAAATATTATTCCTTGGCGCCACAAAGCTGACTGGGAGACGCCACCTAGATCAACTCGTACTCCTCATTGTAGACCTCCTCCTGGACTAACTGCTCTTCACCTGGGGGGTTTATTTATCACAAAGTGAGCTCACCAAAGATCATAGCTCAACAAGTTGTGGGGAATAATGTGCATGAACTCACCAAAGGTGGGAGCTTATGTGAAGTGTAAGACTCATCAACAAATAAGGGTTAAAGCTGAGCATTGCTTTTAATAAGATGGTCAAGTTTTATTAGCAGTTACTAAATGTAAGTAGATACCAAACCAGAGTAATAATAGATCAAAATTAATAATAAAACCACAATGCGATGCAGATGACAAATTGAGTTTAATTCCATAAATTAATCATGTGAGAGTCCTAAGCTGCTCATGACCGCGAGCACGGCTAGTATACCAGTTTTACACTCTGCAGAGGTTGTACCCTTTACCCACGAGTCATGTTACCCATCTGCCAAGGGGTCATGAATCCCATACACCTCTACCAAGGAAGCGAGGCAGGGTAACACTACGAGGCCTTTACAAAGTTCCACTAGCTTTAGAAAACCTGCTACAGTTTCTAAGGTGCGCAATGTAGGAATCCCCCGTTTGAAAAGCCATCACAGCAAAATCAACCCGAGAACCTCCCTACACCGACAACTCCCCTACCGCCTTTGCCCCTGTCGGGTAAGGTAGATCTCCACTAGCTTTCCTAATTAGTCAGCCAAGGTTGTTCCATTCCACCCTTGTGGTGGCACGTGTTTCTCAAGTTAAGCTCCATGTTCCAATTAACATAATAGTCTTATCATGAACAGAATAACAATAATATAGCATGACCATGGGTAATAACCATCTTAACACCCAAACCACATATAGCAATAGCAAATACTACCCAAAAGTTTAGGGGTAAACAAGGTGTAAAGATGACCAAACTAGGGTGACCTATTGGGTCCCATCAAAATTTAGCATATGCATGCCAAAATGATTATAGAGAACATTATTGGGTAAATAAAAGTGGTCAAGGGCACAACTTGCCTTCAACGAGCTCCTGCTCAGTATTTTCCACCTGTTGAGTACCCGGGTCCTCGGTCACTTGCTCGTCTACTCGTAGCAACACAAACAAACATGATATAGGAGAAATTAACATCACACCAAACATGAGAATAGAATGCATAATAATAATCTACACATCGTAACAAGATCGTAGGTTCGAGAACCACTAAATTTGGAGTTACGGTTAACGAGTTACGATTTTCCGAAGTTAGTAAGTGTTTGGTATAGAATAAACTAGGTGAGTAATTTTAATCTATGTTTCATGGCAAAACAGAGTTACCAAGTGATAAACAATATTAATATAAAATTAATGCAACTAGAATGGATTAAAAAGGAATTAAAATGGATTTTTTATGAATTAAACAAGTTTTGGAATTGTTTTTACACTAGAAAAGCATTTTCTATATTTATTTATCCCACTTACTAGTCCTCTGCACTCCGCGCATGAATTCCAGGAAGTTCAGGGTTTTTACTGTAAAAACCAGGGCCTCTGCGTAAAGGTTTTATAAAGGACAAGGACTGTGGGTTGATTTAGTTAATCTACAGGGGCTCTCTTGGAAATTCTACGGCCGAAGCGGTATCCTGGAACCCTAGCCATACGATTGGAACTCGACGCTCCAGATTAGATCTACGCCTTCGCAAATAGGTACTCGCTCCAGACCGTTGGATCGCAATCCGATGGACGTGGGACGGTCACGCACCAATTCAATCTAAACCACCCATTACCGAACCGATGCCCTAGATTTAATGTCGCGAAGAGGTATCCTAAGATCTAATCATAGTCGTAGACTCCCAATCCCACGGTGCACGTATCATCTCCTTCCCCCGACCGCGATGGCGGCAGTGGCCGAAGCACCACAGCGGCGCCATGGTTGGTCGGTGGCCAAACACGAGCACCAAGTCCTCGGCACGTGACTAGCCAAAAAAATTATGGAGAGCAGGGTTCCGCGAATCGCCTCAGGGGGTCATACCAGGATTTGAGGCGATGACGAGGCTGGTCGACGGTGAACCGCGGATTTGGAACCGAGTTCAACTCCGACAAGAAATTCGCCCAACCTCCTCGGCTTTCCCTACCCTAATCCACCACGGTCACAATCCACGTAACCAGGCAAGTTGCCAAGACCTTCTGCCGACCCCAGAGCTGCGGTGGAAGGGTGATTCCACAGCGGCGCAATTTGGCCTTTTTGCGACGGTGAAGAGGTGTGAGGGTTGTCGAGTTGCTGGCTCAATAGGGGTGAGAGGGCAAGGATGTGCTGGTACTTATGCAGGGGAAAGCCATAGCCAAGGCTAGGATTTTGGACCACCCTCCCACATTCAACCACTCTCGCCCCACCATTGTCGCGCTCTGTTGCGCTGGCCCAAGGGGATGTAGCTGACGAGCTGGTCCCACATGTCATTGACTAGAATTGACACGCACACACGGGTGGATGGCCTGCCATCGGGACCCACTCGTCGGTATTCGGGAGAGAGGGAGATGGCGCTGATCAGTGGGGGCCATGTGACGGAACCTCCCAAGGTATTAGGCCCACCTATAGTTGTCCTTGTCCTAAGGACCTTGGGCAACCCTTTAGATGCACATAATCACTCGACAAGTTCGGTAACTGTATCCTCATCATTTCACCCAAGAGCGCTTCACCTGTCACGTAGATATTACATTACATCGGAGGAACGAATAAGCGGAAGCAAATTACAATAACTTAATTTACATATATAAAAAGATAGTATTATTATTACAATATTAGGGTATTAAGAGTGCATAAGTAGTATTATTATTACAGACCAGGGAGGCAAAACACCCTCCCGAACACAAGTTTATTGTTTTCAAAGTGGGAGGCCAACATCCTCCCGCAACTAACTTCACTGCTGGGGCTCATCCTTGGGTACCACCTTTGAACAAAAACAGCAAAAGTCTGATGTTTCCTCACCTACTACAACATGGGTTCGAAAACCCTGAGTACGGAGTGTACTTTCGCAAGTCTTACCCGACAAAAGAAAAGGCTCTCAAGGATATGCTGGCTTGAGGGAGTCAAGATAAGGCTATTCAGGAATCAAAGACTCTATTTGCAGAAATGCTTACTAATAGTGGATCCTTACAAATCTAGTTTTATTAGCAAGTTTAGTCATTACCTATAGCTAGAGTTCTTTCTACCCTAGTTCAAGCACTTGGCCTACACTAGCTGTCTTTTATCATCCCTTTAGTTCACTGGAAAGCTACGTCTAAGTCAGTGACCAAGTCTTCATGTCCGAGAAGTAACGGTGATCCGAATCGATTAATACTCAGCTGAGGATCTCCAATCACACGACATATGTTGCACTTAACCCTTGCATATGTCAACTCGCCACCGGGTTTCTTAAGACCAGACCGGGTTCACGCCAACCGAGAGCACAGATACACCACCGTCCAGCCTCTTGTCATGGAGGGTACACGCTACTCTCGCCATCTCTCCACTCCCATTGCATGTTGGCCTTTCTGGTATTAGTCTGCCCGAGGCAAAGCTTACCCATGACGAGGCATGTGACCAGTTAAAGGGTCCTCGGTTAGCAGGCCCACATCGATACGGTCCTTAAGCGACTCAGATGGAGACACTACACCGAGGCTTCCTTCTCGTGCAAGTCACCCGCCCAGACTCGTTTTAATCATTTGAACCCCAAAGTTTGGTACCTGGCAGAGGTACATCTTTTTTGATGTTGAACCCATCACGGCCATGATGGATCCACCATCAAAGCTTTTCTTTTGAAAACTCCCCATCCCATATGAAGCATCATCTTTGTTTTAAAAACAAAACATTTTGTTTTCTAAAGCACAACTAACCATCAGAAAAATTTTAAGTAAAATAGGTGAGCAAGGGATGGTAATCAATCTCAAGGAAGGGAAATGCAACAAGTGTTTAACACACAACTCCTATCACCTAATGCATCATCTCAAGTGATAAAGAGTTTAAAATTCAACGAAAGGTAAATGCACTGAGGCTTGTCTTGTGTTGTAGGGGATTTGGGATCTGTTCCACAGATATCAAAATAAAAACAATTCCTGGCAGGTGGAGTTTCAGTTGGTGGTGCAGTCTCTTCTTCCTCGACACTTACTTCTTCTTCGTTTTCTATACATAACCATACATATACATGAATGCTCATGTGATGCTATGAATATGCAATTATAATAGAGAGACATCAAGTTGTATCTTGAATAGAACTTTCCCTCACGGTACACCTAAGTCACTAGGGTCTTCTAGGTTAACACCCTAGTAGGGGTCGGTAGTTTTATTCTAAGAAACTACGGTTTTGGGGTTTTGGGACCAAACAATGTCCAAAATAGGTCAAACTTCACCCATGGCTCTAATTTCCAAATTAAACTTACCCAAAAAGTTTTGTGATTTTTGGAGTTAATAAATAATTTCTAAAATTCCAAAAGTCTAGGTTTAGGCCTAATCAAATACTAAATAATTCATGGTTGGGGCTAAAAATCTTGGAACTATTTTTATTAAATTCTAGAGGACATTAGGAATCTAATAAAATTGGTCTCATATTTTTATCATTTTTCTAGAATTTTCTACAAATTCCTGAAGCCTGGCAGAAAAAGAAAAAGAAAAGGAATGAATAGTAATGGGCTGAAACCAGCCCGAGTCGGCCCATGAATCAGGGAAACGCGCCCGCGCGCACCCGCGTTGGACAACTTGCAGAGGCCCCCTAGGATTTGAATAACCGGTAAAGAACCCTTAGCACTATTCATTTGTGTCTCTGACGTTTGCACCGAGTGTGGCGGAACTGCCAGAATTATTCCAACTTAAGTGCCTATGTCGCGCCTTAGAGGCTAGACCACACTTAAATAGGAATAACACGTCAATCCCTCGGATCTAGTCCGACGAGGCCACTAACAGGATCAAGTACCACGTACTCACTCGATGGTGAGGCACAGAGCAAATACAATAAAGCATAAAACCATACATTAATGAGTACTAAACTTATTACATCATCATCGGAGTTTTAGCAAAAGTAGTTATCATTGTTCGACGTGCAGCGGAATAAAACCAACAGTAAATAAACAGAGAGATGGGGAAGCCTGTTCCATCACTCCTCCTGCTCCTCCTCAGCCGAGGTAGGGTCCCACTTGACTGTCCAACCCGGTGGAAAGGTGGACGACCAAGTCACTCCAGCAACCATCTCCTCCAGAGAACCTATAAAATTATGCCACAAGCAAGGCTGAGTATACTAATACTCAGCTAGACTTACCCGGTGTGAGGAGTCTACTCCTCTACCTCTAGACATGCAGCTGTTTGGCTGAGGGGTTTGGTTGCCAAAAGCACTAGCTGAGTCTATAAATCAAGTTTTAGCTTGGTCATGTTTTAGTGTGACTCTCTTAAGACTAATTGTATACCTATCTAATCATACATGGTATCAAACATTTAGCAATCAGCAACTTTTGCCCATTCATCACATTTCCACTTTTTACTCAATGCAGTACAATGGATCAAGCAGTCTCATTAGCTGCGAGAAGCAGACGATTCGAATCGAGTTTTTATCCTTGCAAGGTAAACCTAAACACACGACGTGGCGAGGCACTCCGTCCCCACACACATCAACCGTCCCCATCGATTCCCTAGCAACAGATTAGGGCTCACCGCCTTGGCGTACAATGCCTCACGGACCCCGACTGCCGTCGTGCAGTGACCACACTTGTACCCACCATAACCGGAATGGGAGACCACGTCTCAGGTCACGTGATGGGCAAAGTCTGCGGGCAGGTTCACTCAGGTACTAGGCTTACCGATTTACCATATTTCTCGGCATGTGCTTAGTACGTTCTAACGCTTGACACAGGTATCCACACGTTAATCCTTATTCAATTTTTTTCTCGTAGACCACGCATCCCCATGGATCCGTGTCCACAGACCAACATCAGTATGATATGAAAGTGGGTACAATCAATGTCCTGACCTCGCGCGAGTGCTAGAAAAATCACTCGATTTCTACCGAGATTCCTAATTAGCAAGCACCTACTCGACCTAGCATACTAGTATCCATCTCAAGAAGGATTCTTGAGTTCATGCAACTAGGGTTTCAACCAACTCCTGCACTTAAGTGCACGATACAAGCCTACAAACATTAAGTGCAGTAAAATAACATATAGAATAGGTTATGCATAAAACCGGGGCTTGCCTTCCAAAGCTGGGGCAGGCAGATCCTCTGGGGCAGGCTCTGATGCTGGATCCGGGGCTACCTCCTGAGCAACTCCTTGCTTAGGCACGAGGATGTACTCTCCATCAACTAGGTTGCAATCTATCGAATGCAATGAGTAAGAACATGTATGCCATGATTATGCAGAATTGAGAAATTATCATGTTAAGTGAAGAAATTAAGTTAATGGATAACTTAGAGTTTCCTGATTATAAGAGGTTTTTAGGGTTTAAGGCTTATCAATTTAGGTTGGAGGTTCTTGCCTAAGCATAATGGATTAAGACTTGAAATGCCCTTAAAATGTTTTAGTAGGGAGTCAGGGGTTTGGCTGGTTGGGTTAGTGCAACATTAGTCTCCACTTATTAATTCTTCTTTTCTTTTTCCACTTATGAATTTTAGTGTGGGTTTGAACTACAATAGTGCTTTAAGTTTGCCCAAAAATTATGTAAAAATTACAGTGGGTTACTATTTGTCACTGTAGTTTGTCCTATAAATTTGAGGTGGATGCTGATTTAGACACTACTTGAGCAAAATTGACAAAGACAGGCTTTAAAAGGGCATTTTACACTACAGCTGTGATTTAATGGAGGTTTTTGTACCAAATTTTATTTTTGTCCAGATACATAGGTGATATTAGGCCTCTGTGTTAAAAATCACAGAAAAAGGCCTACTGGATATTTAGTTGTGAATTTCTAAAGTTTTATGCCAAAAAAATGCTTATAACTAACTTGTTATTTGAAAAATATCAAACAACAGATTCCATATTTTTCCTATGTTCATAATAACAAAACATTAGTTATCCCAAGGGTTGGGGTGTTTTCTTCTCAGGGTTATTTTTCTAGGGTTTTTTTAAGGTTTCCTTGTTTTTCCTAAATTGAAATGTATCTCCTTTCTTTTGTACTAAACAAGGGTATAATAAATTTATCTTGTGAACTACACTGATTAGGGGAGCTAACAAAAATGTGGGCACTCCCTGGTTCTTATTTTAAATTACCTTTCATATTTTCTTTAACTTTAGGCTAAACATGATTTAAATGGTAAACTCTACCTTAACTTGGTGTACAGAGGGGTTGATTATTTTTAATCAGGCTAAGAAGTGATTAAGTACCTCTCTAAATTTTCTTAACCCCAGTCTAATAGTGTAGCTATTTTTCCTTATTTCTTTGAGCTTTTGATCAATTAATCATTTAAATCAAAACTTTAAAGTTTTCTGTAACACTTAGGGGTTTTATATTTTTCCTAAGTGGTTTACATTATTTAGAGTCTGGCAAAATTGGTTTGACTCGATTTGGGTGAACAAAACAGAAGTTATGAATTTTTCAAGTTTTGTTTGGATTAAAAATCAGATTATTAATAAGGTTTCCTAAAAATCCACTTTGCATCGAAGCCCTCGGGTTCTTTCTAAACTAACTCTCTCCGTTATACCCTTGTGCCACTATTTCCCTGAGTCACTTATAGCGCACAAAACTCCCTGCCCTTTTCTTCTTCTTCCCCACGGTCCCTCCCCTTAAGTAAATAGTAACCGTGGAAAGGAAAAGGACGGTGCAGCTTACCGGTGGCGGGAGAGGTCCGGCGAGGGGCGGGGTTGGCTTCGGGAGGTTCTGGCGGTCACAACGATGTATGGCTCGACGGCGGTGGTGGCCGGAATCGACCGGACCACGTGCGCAGGCAGGTGAACTCGTCGGCGGCGAGTGCTCCGGCCTAACCACGGCGATCTAGTTCAATTAAACGGCACGATGAGCTCCACGGGATGACGTAGAGGCTATGTGTGCAGGGAATCGGAAAATGGTGCAGAGGCTTACCCGGTCTACGTTTACCGGCGATCAGGTGAAGTCCGGCGACCGTGGACTGGCTTCTCCGGTGAGGCAAAGTCTGATTCCTTGCTCGGGGAGCTTCACCAAGGCACGCACAGCCTATTCCGAGGGTCGGACAGGGTCGGGAGAGTCTCTACCGGCCGGTCTATGGTGGCGGGGGTTCGGGTGGCCGCGGGCACGCCGTGCGCGGGGCAAAGCCGGTGATCTGGTGCTCCGGTGAGGTCGAGCGTGCGCGGAGGGGTACGGTCGAAGTCTCTGGGGGCTTTATAGGCGCGGGCGGGGGCGCTGGTTTGGCTTGGCGCGACGCGGGGACACGCGGGGGCGCGCGTCGGGCGTGCTCTGGCGAGCTCAGAGCGCGCCGAACATGTGTGTGTTTGCTTCTACCCTTGTTCAACGGCCGGTTGGAGCATTTTAGCGTGAAGATCTTGGCAAAACCACTGTACATGATCTCTTCCATGCACCATATCCTACCTTTTTGATGTGTGCCCCAAGTCAAGATACGGTCGGGGTAGGGAGAGATAGGGGTGAGAAGTGGCCTATGTCTTAGCTGTCCAAACCAAGACAAAATTGGTGCCAAGTCATGTCAAACGACTTAGGGCTGGGTTCAAACTTTTCCAGGGTGTTCTAGGGGTATTTTGGCACCACTTTGTCAATTGGGTCAAATGGTTTTGAAGTTTGAATAAGGGTGAACATGTTTGATCTTTGGCCAAAGGTTGGTTTTGGACTTAGACAAATCCTGATTTTTCTTTTGTGCTCAACCCTTTTGTGAACCTTGTGGGGTTTTTCTGAAATATTTTTGGGGTTACTTTCTTACTACGATTTGTAGGGTATTAAGTGTACTACAACTTTATAATTGGCCCAAGCCATGATCATGGGGTTTTCATAGCCTTTTGATCATACTTACCTCTAGTGCTCCACTTGTCCAAAGGGGTTTGAATCAGGGTTTGGGCAATTTTCCCCCTAATATGTTCATGACCAACCAAGGTATGACTTCTAAGATGGGTTGCACTTACTTAGTGACTTGAGCTCTAAGTTTGGGGTACTTTGCTCAAACTAAACCACATGTGATGATAAGTTTACTTGTGTGGCCTTGAGTGGAAAACCCTAAGTAACATCTGGGGTGTTACAGCCCTCCCCCCTTAAAGGAATCTCGTCCCGAGATTTTAGGTAGAGTCCTTTTGAGGGTTGCCATGAAGGTGTGCTGGTGTGTTGCTTCTTCCTTTGTCCAAGTTTCTCTAGTTAACTGCTCTTCGAATGTCATCCTCTTTGCAACTTCAGAAGGAAGTCCTTTTTGAGTCATTTTCAGAACTTACACTACCTTCAACATCTCAGTTTTTCTTATATTTAGATTCAAAGGGCAGGTGGGGGTGGGGTTTTTTGATTATGTACCGACTCCTTTGGGCAGAAAGTCGGGGAAGCGAGAGCATAGAAAATCCTCAGTCTCCCATGTAGCCTCTTCTACCGAATGGTAACTCCACTGAACCTTATACATTCTGATCGATCTTGCCCGCGTTGATCTCTCCTTTTGGTCCAATACCCTGACGGGGTGCTCTTGATAAGACAAGTCTAGTTCTACCTCAATTTCTGGTTTAGGTAGCACTTCCGTGGGTAAGCGGACACATTTCCGTAGCTGAGATACATGGAACACATCATGAACCGCTGACATGTGGGGTGGTAACTTCAATTGATATGTGAAAGGGAATTAGGCTTACACCTAGTTCCTAAACAATTTTGGTGGTTGAATTGCCCAACACAAATATTGGACTAACTAGTTTGCTCTAGTACTCAAGTTATACAGGTGCAAAAGGTTCACACTTAGCCAATAAAAAGACCAAGTTTTGGATTCAACAAAGGAGCAACGAGGCAACCGAAGGCACCTCTGGCTAGAGGCACCAGACTGTCCGGTGTGCACCGGACAGTGTCCGGTGCGCCCAGAGGACTCCAACTCAAACTCTTTGCCCTCGGGAATTCTCGGAAGCCGGCGCGCTATAATTCACCGGACTGTCCGGTGTGCACCGGACATGTCCGGTGCTCCGCGGTCTCCGGAACTCGCCAGCCTCGGGTTCGCGCGGCAGCCGCTCCACTAAAATTCACCGGACTGTCCGGTGTGCACCGGACTGTCCGGTGTACCAGCGGGGCAACGGCTCTTTTCGGCGCCAACGGCTCCCTGCGGTGCATTTAATGCGCGCGCAGCGCGCGCAGACGTCAGACGTGCCCATACCGGTGCACCGGACATCAAACAGTACATGTCCGGTGTGCACCGGACACCCAGGCGGGCCCAGAAATCAGAAACTCCAACGGTCAGAATCCAACGGCAATGGTGACGTGGCGGGGGCACCGGACTGTCCGGTGTGCACCGGACTGTCCGGTGTGCCATCGAACAGACAGCTTCCAGCAACGGTCACTTTTGGTGGTTGGGGCTATAAATACCCCAACCACCCCACCATTCATTGCATCCAAGTTTTCCAACTTCCAACCACTTACAAGAGCTAGGCATTCAATTCTAGACACACCAAAGAGATCAAATCCTCTCCAATTCCACTCAAGCCTTTAGTGACTAGCGAGAGAGATTTGCCGTGTTCTTTTGAGCTCTTGCGCTTGGATCGCTTTCTTTCTTTCTCACTTGTTCTTGTGTTCAAAACTCAATTGTAACCAAGGCAAGAGGCACCAATTGTGTGGTGGCCCTTGCGGGGAAGTTTTGTTCCCGTTTGATTGAGAAGAAGAAAAGCTCACTCGGTCCGTGGGACCGTTTGAGAGAGGGAAGGGTTGAAAGAGACCCGGCCTTTGTGGCCTCCTCGACGGGGAGTAGGTTTGAGAGAACCGAACCTCGGTAAAACAAATCCGCGTGTCTCTTATTGTTATTCGCTTGCGATTTGTTTTGCGCCCTCTCTCGCGGACTCGATTATATTTCTAACGCTAACCTTGCTTGTAGTTGTGATTATTTTTGTGATTTTCAGTTTCGCCCTATTCACCCCCCCCCCTCTAGGCGACTATCAATTGGTATCAAAGCCAGGTTCTTCATTAGAGCCTAACCGCTCGAAGTGATGTCGGGAGATCACACCAAGAGGGAGATGGAGACCGGCGATAACAAGCCCACTACAAGCCAAGGGAGCACTTCATCGGAAGAGTCCCGCACCAAGAGAAGGGAGAAGAAGAAGAACTCCTCCAAGCGGAAGGAGAAAAGATCTTCCTCTTCTCACCACAAGGAGAAGAAGGAAAAGTCTTCTTCTCACAAGCCGCATCGGAGTGGGGACAAGCACAAGAGGATGAGGAAGGTGGTCTACTACGAGACCGACACTTCATCGACATCTACCTCCGGCTCCGACGCGGCATCCGTTACTTCTAAACGCCAAGAGCGTAAGAAGTATAGTAAGATTCCCCTACGCTACCCTCGCATTCCTAAACATACACCTTTACTTTCCGTCCCATTAGGCAAACCACCAACTTTTAATGGTGAAGATTATGCTATGTGGAGTAATTTAATGCGATTTCATCTAACCTCTCTCCACAAAAGTATATGGGATGTTGTTGAGTATGGTGTACAGGTACCATCTATAGGGGATGAGGACTATGACACGGACGAAGTGGCCCAAATCGAGCACTTCAACTCCCAAGCCGCAACCATTCTCCTTGCCTCTCTAAGCAAGGAGGAATACAACAAAGTGCAAGGGTTGAAGAACGCAAAGGAGATTTGGGACCTACTCAAGACGGCGCACGAGGGAGATGAACTCACAAAGATCACCAAGCGGGAAACGATCGAGGGGGAGCTCGGTCGCTTCCGTCTTCGCCAAGGGGAGGAGCCACAAGATATGTACAACCGGCTCAAGACCTTGGTGAACCAAGTGCGCAACCTCGGGAGCAAAAAGTGGGATGACCACGAGGTGGTTAAGGTTATTTTAAGAGCACTTATTTTCCTTAACCCCACTCAAGTACAATTAATTCGTGGTAATCCTAGATATCCACTAATGACCCCCGAGGAAGTTATCGGGAATTTTGTAAGCTTTGAATGCATGATTAAGGGCTCCAAGAAGATCAACGAGCTTGACGAACCTTCCACATCCGAGGCGCAACCGGTGGCCTTCAAGGCAACGGAGGAGAAGAAGGAGGAGTCTACACCAAGTAGACAACCAATTGACGCCTCCAAGCTCGACAATGAGGAGATGGCCCTAATCATCAAAAGCTTTCGGCAAATCCTCAAGCAACGGAAGGGGAAGGACTACAAATCCCGTTCCAAGAAGGTTTGCTACAAATGTGGTAAGCCCGGTCACTTTATTGCAAAATGTCCCATGTCTAGTGACAGTAACAGGGGCGACGACAAAAAGGGAAGAAGAAAGGAGAAGAAGAAGTACTACAAGAAGAAGGGCGGCGATGCCCATGTTTGTCGGGAGTGGGACTCCGACGAAAGCTCAAGCGACTCCTCCGACGACGAGGACGCCGCCAACATCGCCGTCACCAAGGGCCTCCTCTTCCCCAACGTCGGCCACAAGTGTCTCATGGCCAAGGACGGCAAAAAGAAGGTAAAATCAAGGTCCTCCACTAAATATGAAACATCTAGTGATGAAGATGATGATAAAAATGAGGAGGATAACTTGCGCATTCTTTTTGCTAACTTCAACATGCAACAAAAAGAAAAATTAAATGAATTGATTAGTGCTATACATGAGAAGGATGATCTCTTGGATTCTCAAGAGGACTTCCTTATTAAAGAAAATAAGAAGCATGTTAAGGTTAAAAATGCTTATGCTCTAGCAATAGAAAAATGTGAAAAATTGTCTAGTGAGCTAAGTACTTGCCATGAGACTATAGACAACCTTAGAAATGAAAATGCTAATTTGATAGCTAAGGTTGATTCTCATATTTGCAATGTTTCAATTCCATATCCTAGAAATGATAATGATGATTTGCTTGCTAGGATTGAAGAATTGAATATTTCTCTTGCTAGCCTTAGAAATGAGAATGAGAAACTAATTGCTAAGGCTAAAGATTTTGATGTTTGCAATGCTACTATTTCCGACCTTAGAACTAAAAATGATATGTTGCATGCTAAGGTTGTTGAACTTAAATCTTGCAAACCCTCTACATCTAATGTTGAGCATATTTCCATTTGTACTAGATGTAGAGATATTAATGTTGATGCTATCCATGATCACCTAGCCTTAATTAAAAAACAAAATGATCACATAGCACAACTTAATGCTAAGATTAGTGAGCATGACTTAGAAAATGAAAAATTTAAATTTGCTAGAAGCATGCTCTATAATGGGAGACGCCCTGGCATCAAGGACGGCATTGGCTTCCAAAAGGGAGACAATGTCAAACTTAATGCCCCTCCAAAGAATTTATCTAACTTTGTTAAGGGCAAGGCTCCCATGCCTCAGGATAACGAGGGTTACATTTTGTACCCTGCCGGCTATCCTGAGAGCAAAATTAGGAGAACTCATTCTAGGAAGTCTCACTCTGGTCCCAATCATGCTTTCATGTATAGGGGTGAGACATCTAGTTCTAGGCAACCAACCCGTGCCAAGTTGCCTAGAAAGAAAACTCCTAATGCATCAAATGATCATATTGCTTCATTCAAAACTTTTGATGCATCATATGTTTTAACTAACAAATCCGGCAAAGTAGTTGCCAAAATTGTTGGGGGCAAACACAAGGGCTCCAAGACTTGTGTTTGGGTACCCAAAGTTCTTGTTTCTAATGCCAAAGGACCCAAAACCGTTTGGGTACCTAAAACAAAGAACTAAACTTGTTTTGTAGGTTTATGCATCCGGGGGCTCAAGTTGGATACTCGACAGCGGGTGCACAAACCATATGACAGGGGAGAAAAAGATGTTCTCCTCATATGAGAAAAACCAAGATCCCCAACGAACTATCACATTCGGGGATGGAAATCAAGGTTTGGTCAAAGGTTTGGGTAAAATTGCTATATCACCTGACCACACTATTTCCAATGTTTTTCTTGTAGATTCCTTAGATTACAATTTGCTTTCCGTATCCCAATTATGTCAAATGGGCTACAACTGTCTATTTACTGATGTAGGTGTCACTGTCTTTAGAAGAAGTGATGATTCAATAGCATTCAAGGGAGTGTTAGAGGGTCAGCTATACTTGGTAGATTTTGATAGAGCTGAACTCGACACTTGCTTGATTGCTAAGACTAACTTGGGTTGGCTCTGGCATCGCTGACTAGCCCATGTTGGAATGAAGAATCTTCATAAGCTTCTAAAGGGAGAACACATTTTGGGACTAACCAATGTTCATTTTGAGAAAGACAGGATTTGTAGCGCATGCCAAGCCGGGAAGCAAGTTGGCACCCATCATCCACACAAAAACATCATGACTACCGACAGGCCACTGGAGCTCCTACACATGGATTTATTCGGCCCGATCGCTTACATAAGCATCGGCGGTAGTAAGTATTGTCTTGTAATTGTGGATGATTATTCTCGCTTCACTTGGGTGTTCTTTTTGCAGGACAAATCTCATACCCAAGAGACCTTAAAGGGATTCTTGAGACGGGCTCAAAATGAGTTCGGCTTAAGGATCAAGAAAATTAGAAGCGACAATGGGACGGAGTTCAAGAACTCTCAAATAGAAGGCTTCCTTGAGGAGGAGGGCATCAAGCATGAGTTCTCTTCTCCCTACACTCCACAACAAAATGGTGTAGTGGAGAGGAAGAATCGAACTCTATTGGACATGGCAAGAACCATGCTTGATGAGTACAAGACACCGGATCGGTTTTGGGCCGAGGCGGTCAACACCGCCTGCTACGCCATCAACCGGTTATATCTTCACCGAATCCTCAAGAAGACATCTTATGAACTCCTAACCGGTAAAAAGCCAAATATTTCATATTTTAGAGTTTTTGGTAGCAAATGTTTTATTCTTGTCAAAAGAAGTAGAAAATCTAAATTTGCTCCTAAAACTGTAGAAGGCTTTTTACTAGGATATGATTCAAACACAAGGGCATATAGAGTCTTTAACAAATCCTCAGGACTTGTTGAAGTTTCTTGTGACGTTGTGTTTGATGAGACTAACGGCTCTCAAGTAGAGCAAGTTGATCTTGATGAGATAGGTGAAGAACAGGCTCCATGCATAGCGCTAAGGAACATGTCCATTGGGGATGTGTGTCCTAAGGAATCCGAAGAGCCTCCACATGCACAAGATCAACCATCCTCCTCCATGCAAGCATCTCCACCAACTCAAATTGAGGATGAGGCTCAAGATGTTGAACAAGAAGATCAAGAAGATGAGCCACCTCAAAATGACGGCAACGATCAAGGGGGAGATGCAAATGATGAGGACAAGGAGGATGATCAACCAAGGCCGCCACACCCAAGAGTCCACCAAGCAATACAACGAGATCACCCCGTCGACACCATCCTCGGCGACATTTATAAGGGGGTAACTACTCGATCTCGTATTGCACATTTTTGTGAACATTACTCTTTTGTTTCCTTTATTGAGCCACACAGGGTAGAGGAAGCACTTCAAGATTCGGATTGGGTGATGGCGATGCAAGAGGAGCTCAACAATTTCACAAGGAATGAGGTATGGCATTTAGTTCCACGTCCTAATCAAAATGTTGTAGGAACCAAGTGGGTTTTCCGCAACAAGCAAGACGAGCATGGTGTGGTGACAAGGAACAAAGCTCGACTCGTGGCCAAGGGGTATTCACAAGTCGAAGGTTTGGATTTTGGTGAAACCTATGCACCCGTAGCTAGGCTTGAGTCAATTCGCATATTATTGGCCTATGCTACTTACCATGGCTTCAAGCTTTATCAAATGGACGTGAAGAGTGCCTTCCTCAATGGACCAATCAAGGAGGAGGTCTATGTTGAGCAACCTCCCGGCTTTGAAGACAGTGAGTACCCTAACCATGTTTATAGGCTCTCTAAGGCGCTTTATGGGCTCAAGCAAGCCCCAAGAGCATGGTATGAATGCCTTAGAGATTTCCTTATTGCTAATGGCTTCAAAGTCGGCAAAGCTGATCCTACTTTATTCACTAAAACTCTTGATAATGATTTGTTCGTATGCCAAATTTATGTTGATGATATTATATTTGGGTCTACTAACAAATCTACATGTGAAGAATTTAGTAGGATCATGACACAAAAATTCGAGATGTCTATGATGGGGGAGTTGAAATATTTCTTAGGATTTCAAGTCAAGCAACTCCAAGAGGGCACTTTCATTAGCCAAACGAAGTATACTCAAGACATTCTAAGCAAGTTTGGAATGAAGGATGCCAAGCCCATCAAGACTCCCATGGGAACAAATGGGCATCTCGACCTCGACACGGGAGGTAAGTCCGTGGATCAAAAGGTATATCGGTCGATGATTGGTTCATTACTTTATTTATGTGCATCTCGACCGGACATTATGCTTTCCGTGTGCATGTGTGCAAGATTCCAAGCCGACCCTAAGGAATCACACCTTACGGCCGTAAAACGAATCTTGAGATATTTGGCTTATACTCCTAAGTTTGGGCTTTGGTACCCTCGGGGATCCACTTTTGATTTGATTGGTTATTCGGATGCCGATTGGGCGGGGTGTAAGATTAACAGGAAGAGCACATCGGGGACTTGCCAGTTCTTGGGAAGATCCTTGGTGTCATGGGCTTCAAAGAAGCAAAATTCGGTCGCTCTTTCTACCGCCGAAGCCGAGTATATTGCCGCAGGTCATTGTTGCGCGCAATTGCTTTGGATGAGGCAAACCCTGCGGGACTACGGTTACAAATTAACCAAAGTCCCTTTGCTATGTGACAATGAGAGTGCAATCAAAATGGCCGACAATCCCGTCGAGCATAGCCGCACTAAGCACATAGCCATTCGGTATCATTTTCTTCGGGATCACCAACAAAAGGGGGATATCGAGATTTCATACATTAACACTAAAGATCAATTAGCCGATATCTTTACCAAGCCACTTGATGAACAATCTTTTACCAGACTTAGGCATGAGCTCAATATTCTTGATTCTAGGAATTTCTTTTGCTAATCTTGCACACATAGCTCACATGTATACCTTTGATCATATCTCTTTTATAAATGCTATGACTAATGTGTTTTCAAGTGTATTTCAAACCAAGTCATAGGTATATTGAAAGGGAATTGGAGTCTTCGGCGAAGACAAAGGCTTCCACTCCACTCTACTCATCCTTCGCCGTCACTCCGAGCATCTCTCCAACTTTGGTATAATCTTCACTCATTTATTTCATGACCAAAGGAGGAGAAAATACTTCTATTGGCTCTAATTTTTCCGTTTTTGGCGATTCATGCCAAAGGGGGAGAAGATATGAGCCCAAAGCAAAAGGACCGCACCACCACCCTAATTTTAAAATTGATGTTTTTTCATTTGGCAAATTTCAAAATTGGTATCTCTTTGTGTTCTAAAGGGGGAATTTTCAAAATTGATGTAAAACCCTCTTGATCACTAAGAGGAGACCTTATTTGAGGGGGAGTTTTGGTTAGTCAAAGGAAAAGCATTTGGACAAAGGAAGAAAATTTCAAAGCTTGAAAATGCTTCGCAAATCTTATTCATTTACCTTTGACTATCTTGCAAAAGGACCTTGAAAAGAATTTACAAAAGAATTTGCAAAAACAAAACTTGTGGTGTAAGCGTGGTCCAATATGTCAAAAACAAAGAAAACAATCCATGCGCATCATGTAAATATTGATTGGCTCAAAATTCCAAGTAACCTTTGCACTTACATTATGCAAACTAGTTCAATTATGCACTTCTATATTTGCTTTGGTTTGTGTTGGCATCAATCACCAAAAAGGGGGAGATTGAAAGGGAATTAGGCTTACACCTAGTTCCTAAACAATTTTGGTGGTTGAATTGCCCAACACAAATATTGGACTAACTAGTTTGCTCTAGTACTCAAGTTATACAGGTGCAAAAGGTTCACACTTAGCCAATAAAAAGACCAAGTTTTGGATTCAACAAAGGAGCAACGAGGCAACCGAAGGCACCTCTGGCTAGAGGCACCGGACTGTCCGGTGTGCACCGGACAGTGTCCGGTGCGCCCAGAGGACTCCAACTCAAACTCTTTGCCCTCGGGAATTCTCGGAAGCCGGCGCGCTATAATTCACCGGACTGTCCGGTGTGCACCGGACATGTCCGGTGCTCCGCGGTCTCCGGAACTCGCCAGCCTCGGGTTCGCGCGGCAGCCGCTCCACTAAAATTCACCGGACTGTCCGGTGTGCACCGGACTGTCCGGTGTACCAGCGGGGCAACGGCTCTTTTCGGCGCCAACGGCTCCCTGCGGTGCATTTAATGCGCGCGCAGCGCGCGCAGACGTCAGACGTGCCCATACCGGTGCACCGGACATCAAACAGTACATGTCCGGTGTGCTCCGGACACCCAGGCGGGCCCAAAAATCAGAAACTCCAACAGTCAGAATCCAACGGCAATGGTGACGTGGCGGGGGCACCGGACTGTCCGGTGTGCACCGGACTGTCCGGTGTGCCATCGAACAGACAGCTTCCAGCAACGGTCACTTTTGGTGGTTGGGGCTATAAATACCCCAACCACCCCACCATTCATTGCATCCAAGTTTTCCAACTTCCAACCACTTACAAGAGCTAGGCATTCAATTCTAGACACACCAAAGAGATCAAATCCTCTCCAATTCCACTCAAGCCTTTAGTGACTAGCGAGAGAGATTTGCCGTGTTCTTTTGAGCTCTTGCGCTTGGATCGCTTTCTTTCTTTCTCACTTGTTATTGTGTTCAAAACTCAATTGTAACCAAGGCAAGAGGCACCAATTGTGTGGTGGCCCTTGCGGGGAAGTTTTGTTCCCGTTTGATTGAGAAGAAGAAAAGCTCACTCGGTCCGTGGGACCGTTTGAGAGAGGGAAGGGTTGAAAGAGACCCGGCCTTTGTGGCCTCCTCAACGGGGAGTAGGTTTGAGAGAACCGAACCTCGGTAAAACAAATCCGCGTGTCTCTTATTGTTATTCGCTTGCGATTTGTTTTGCGCCCTCTCTCGCGGACTCGATTATATTTCTAACGCTAACCTTGCTTGTAGTTGTGATTATTTTTGTGATTTTCAGTTTCGCCCTATTCACCCCCCCCCCCCCTCTAGGCGACTATCAATATGCTACAGGTCCAAAGTTTCCTTGATCTCATATGGTCCAATGTAGCGAGGAGCTAACTTGCCCTTGATTCCAAATCTCTGGACACCTTTGATGGGTGACACTTTAAGGTAAACGTGATCTCCCACTTCAAACTTTAGAGGCTTCTTTCTCTTGTCGTGATAGCTCTTTTGCCTGGCTTGAGCAGCTTCTAGGTTCTTCTTTATAACTCTGACCTTTTCCTTTGCTTCAAGTACCAAGTCTGGTCCAAATATTTCTCTCTCTCTAGCTTGTGACCAATTTAGCGGCGTCCTACACCTTCTCCCAAATAAGGCCTCAAAAGGTGCCATCTTCAAGCTGGACTGGTAGCTGTTATTATAAGAGAACTCTACCAACGAAAGACACTTGTCCCAATCCTTTCCATAGTGTAGCACACATGCCCTCAACATGTCTTCCAAAATCTGATTCACCCTTTCTGTCTGACCGTCTGTTTGAGGATGGTATGTTCAACTTCTTATTATGTGGGTCCCAAGTGATTTTTGGAGTTGCTCCCAAAAGCGTGCCACAAACAGTGCTCCCCTGTTAGACACAATGGTCTTCGGAATCCCATGCAAACGCACTATTTGATCAACATAGATTTCTGCATATTTCTCTGTCTTGTGGGTGGTATGCACTGGCAAGAAGTGAGCTGTCTTGGTCAACCGATCTACAATGACCAAGATGGAATCGTGGTGCTGGGAGGTATTGGGCAATCCCACGATGAAATCCATGCAAATATCCTCCCATTTCCAAGATGGCGTGGGGAGGGGTTGCAAAGGGTCTGCTACCTTCAAATGACTGGCCTTGATTCTCTGGCAGGTGTCACATTCTGATATATACTTCGCAATTTCCCTCTTCATTCTAGTCCACCAGTATAAGGATCTAAGATCATGGTACATCTTGTTACTACCGGGGTGCATGGAAAATTTGGATAGGTGAGCTTCATCCAATATCTTCTTTCTGAGCTCAGGGTTCTTGGGAACAACCAATCGGTCTCCAAACCATAGGATTCCCTTGCTGTCCTGGCGAAAGCATTTGTATTTTCCTGCTTTCTGTTCGATCATTTCTTTGATAACCCGAACACCCTTGTCACCAATCTGTGCCATGACTATTTGTTCTTGTAAAGTGGGTTCCACTGAAATATAACTTAAAGCTCCGGAGGAAATGACTTCTAGGTTCAGCTTACACAACTCATCACATAGAGTGGTGATTCTTGCATCCATGCTCATACAATTACACTGGGCTTTCCTGCTCAAGGCATCTACCACAACATTGGCCTTGCCAGGATGGTAATGCACCTCCAAATCATAGTCCTTGATTAGCTCTAACCATCTTCTCTGCCTCATATTAAGATCAGCCTGGGTGAAGATATATTTGAGACTCTTATGATCAGTGTAAATGTTACAGTGAGCTCCCATCAAGTAATGTCTCCAAATCTTGAGAGCATGAACCACAGCTGCTAACTCCAGATCATGCGTGGGGTAGTTCTGCTCATGGGGTGTGAGTGCTCGGGAGGCATAAGCAATGACTCGGTTGTCCTGCATTAAGACACATCCCAATCCAGTACCAGAAGCATCACAATAAACCTCAAAGGGCTTGGTGTTGTCGGGCTGAGCTAGCACAAGTGCGGTTGTCAAATGCTGCCGTAGTGTATGAAAAGCATCTTCACATCTCTGGCTCCATTCATACTTGACTCCCTTCTTCAATAGTTCAGTCATTGGCTTGGCAATTCTGGAGAAATCCAGAATAAATCGTCGGTAATACCCTACCAATCCCAGAAAACTCTGAATCTGCCTCACTTTGGTAGGAGGTTTCCAATTCATTACCTCTTGTACCTTCTCAGGATCAACTGATATCCCATTCTGAGAAATTGTGTGACCCAAAAATTTTATTTCCTTCAGCCAGAATTCACACTTGGACAATTTTGCATACAACCGATGGTCACGCAGTCTCTGAAGTACAGTGTGCAAATGCTTAGTGTGCTCGGCTTCGTTCTTGGAATACACCAGAATGTCATCAATGAAAACCACCACAAATTTTTCCAATTCTGGCATGAACACTGAGTTCATCAGATACATGAAATAAGCCGGGGCATTGGTCAGCCCAAAAGACATCACCAAAAACTCATAAAGCCCATGTCTGGTGGAGAAAGCCGTCTTGGGAATATCACTGGCACAGATCTTGATTTGATGGTAGCCTGAGCGAAGGTCTATCTTGGAGAACACTTGGGCTCCCACCAACTGATCAAACAAAACATCAATGCGGGGCAGTGGGTATTTGTTCTTGATGGTCACCGCATTGAGAGGACGGTAATCAACACAAATTCTCAGACTTTCATCCTTCTTCTTTACAAACAAGGCTGGGCATCCCCAAGGTGAAGTACTTGGGCGAATGAACCCCTTATCCAACAACTCTTGCAGCTACTTTTTCATCTCTGCTAACTCTGCTGGAGGCATCCTATATGGTCTCTTGGATATAGGTGCAGTTCCGGGTTGCAATTCAATCGCGAACTCGATGTCTCTGTCAGGTGGCATCCCTGGCAATTCATCCAGAAAAACATCTGGGTAGTCACAGACTACGGGGATCTTCTCAACAGATGACTCTATCATGGTGAAGGCACAGTAACAGGTACATCCCTGGTCGGGTAGGTACAAGGTGATCTCGCCATCTAGTGGGGAGTGGATTTCTATGGCTCTGGCTGCGACATCAATCACCGCGTGGTGTCGTGATAACCAATCAGTCCCCAAGGTGATATCCACGCTATCCAATCCCATTATTAAGAGAGTAGTTTTAAATATGAAACTACCCAACTTTATAGGTACGTGTCTATTGATCTGATAGGTGGCAACCCTGCCTCTGGGTGTAGAAATTGTGATACCCCCATTGGTGTGGTGAAAAGGTAACTGACACTTGGCACTAAATTTGGTACTGATAAAACTGTGTGATGCACCAGAATCAAAAAGAATAATTGCGGGATAATTCAAAACTGAACAGATACCAGTCAAGACGGGTGCCCCTTCTGGAATATCAACCATGGTGGTGAAGTTTAGCCTGCCCTGCCTCACTTGCACCTTCTGTCTCTTGCCTTGATTCTGGTTGGCATTCTATCCCTGCCTCTGCTGGTTTCTGGGGCAATTCTTGCCATAATATCCAGTGTTACCACAAGTGAAACACTTGTTGTCATTAGCTTGGCGGTACTGCTGCTGCTGTGGCTGATTGTTCCTCTGAACTGGAAACTGGGTGTGGTTGGGTGCCTGCTGCTGCTGCTGTGGCCGGATCACCCAACGTCCTTGCTGCTGCTGAGGTCCTCTGTTCTGAGTGTCAGATACGATCCTGAAGCGCTGTGGCTGAGCTGAAGGTCCTGCCATAGGGGCTTCCTCTTCTTTTCTGCCTGACGAGCTGTGATACAGTCCTCCTGAGAAATGGCCATGTTGACTAACTCATTATAGCTGTTGGCCCTAACTGTGTTGAGACGGTCATGGAGCTTAGTGCTGAGCCCCCTCCTGAACCTGCCCCTCTTCTTCTCATCGGTGTCTGCATGATATCCGGCGTACTGGCATAGGTCATTGAAGGCCTAAGCATATTGTAACACTGTCTAGTTACCCTGAGTGAGTGCCAGGAACTCATTGAGCTTGCGGTCCATAATGCCTGCTGGAATATGGTGTCCCTTAAAAGCTGCCTTGAACTCTCTCCAATCCACTTCATGGTCAACTGGTTGCATAGCAAGGTAGTGGTCCCACCATATCCGCGCGGGTCCATGAAGCTGCTGGGTGGCGAACCTGACCTTAGTCACCTCTGAACAAACTCCATTGAGTAGTGGGAATTTGGATTCCACTACCCTAAGCCATACATCAGCATCAAGTGGGTCCTCGGCCCTGGTGAACAGTGGTGGCTGGGTACTGAGGAACTCTTGATAAGTGGCTGCCGTGGGGTGTCGCTGATGATCACCACCACCATAATGCTGAGGTGGCGGCTAACGCTGAGCTAACTGTCGCAAGATCTCGTTCTGCTGAGCCATCAGCTCTTGCAGAGTAGGAGGCGGTGGCGGTGGTGGAGGAATGCGCTCGTTCTGCCCATGATGCGCTCTTCCTGCCATCTAAAAAATTATGCATATTCTCAATATTATCATTCCGAGGCGCAATGTTCAATTATGGCGAAAGAGTCATAGGGGGTAAAACTAATAAATTTTTGCATAATCATAAAGATTCCACATGGCATAAACTTTTCTTCTTAAATTAACTGACATCATTCATCATCCAAGCCTCCACAAGAGTTTGTCGTGCTTACATCAATCACTCAAAAGACTCGACTCCCTCTAGCCTAGTACCCTAAGGGTGCAAAAGCTAAGCTAGTCCCGAGGAGTCCTACCGTCACTGACTTCTAATTCTACCTTCGTGGCCTAATGAGCAAACGAGGCAACGCTCGACTCGGGGGAAGGTGGTCTCCCTGAGCCCGCGGTGTCCAAGCTGGAGGCAGGCTCCTCTCCTCCCTTGATGTCGACATCCTCGTTGGTCTCCATGTCCTGCATCTCCTGGTGATGCATATCCAGGTGCTGGTTAGCCTCTGCAAGCTGCTGCTGGGTGTTGATCAACTGATCTTCGAGAACCTCGATGGTGTTCTCCCTGGTTCCCACTAGTTCCTCAAGCTCGTGGATCTCATCTGACAACTGCTCCACTTGTAGGTCTTTTTCCACCATCTCAGTGGACAAGTCAACCACAAGCTCCTCTCTGTTATCCAAGGTGATCTTGGTAGCCTCCAGTAGTGCCATCAGATGGGACATTGCTTCTCCACGGATCACTTGCAGGCGATACAGGGCATTCATGCACCGCACCGTCAAGTGAGCAGTCTAGCCTGGGTAGATAGCCCAAATATCCTTAGCATGCTCCACTCGATCCTTCCACATTGGGTCGTCCTCCTTTTCCGCAGGGAACAACCCAATGGGGTGAGTGGACAGCTCCAAGGGGTGGAATCCGCAGAAGGTGGTCAGTCCGTGAAGAGCAATCGCCTCGATAGTATCCTCAGCCCTGTATCCAGAAGACTCGGAGTCCAGCGAATGCCAGCCTGGCTGCAGGGGATGAGGCTCTAGGGTCATCCTCACCCTACATCGGGGCACTCAGTGCTTCTCAAACAGCCGCACCGCGTACTGGGGAGGCGTCGCGTAACCAGCTCCCTGAAGTACCTCCCACAAGATACGGGGGAAACCCTCTCGTGCGAGCCCGTCAGTGTGGGACTGTGCATTCCCTTCGTCCGAGGATCCGTGAGAAGTCATCTTTGTACGGTTAAGCGTAAGTAAAGGAAAAGAATTATAAAATAAAAAGGGATCGTGATTCCGCCTCTCTAAAACTATGACAATGGTATGGGGGTACTTAATTTGTTATTACTATGTATTAAGGTTCTTACCCACTTATTAAATAGTATAATTAAGGATGCATGCATGCTCGTCCTAAACGACCTCACGTCAACTTAGAGGGAATAGGAAGGAACTCCCATCCCTTATAGTAGCTTGTAGGGCTTACTTAATTAGCCACCTAGCTACCCCTCTATCTTCCTAAGGTTTCACGTCCTAGGTCTATCCTGATCGTCCGACGATCTATCCAACATTTGTTTCTATCAAGTTTTATTTTGAAAAAGGATGGTATTTATAGTTTATTGATTCCTCTGTGGTGGTACGAGCTCCGATACCAGCTGTGGCTGAACTGCCCGAATTATTCCAACTTAAGTGCCTAAGTCCCGCCTTAGAGGCTAGACCACACTTAAATAGGGATAACACGTCAATCCTTCGGATCTAGTCCGACGAGGCCACTAACAGGATCAAGTACCACGTACTCACTCGATGGTGAGGCACAGAGCAAATATAACAAAGCATAAAACCATACAGTAATGAGTACTAAACTTATTACATCATCATCGGAGTTTTAGCAAAAGTAGTTATCATTGTTCGACGTGCAGCGGAATAAAACCAACGGTAAATAAACAGAGAGATGGGGAAGCCTGTCCCATCACTCCTCCTGCTCCTCCTCAGCCGAGGTAGGGTCCCACTCGACTGTCCAACCCGGTGGCAAGGTGGACGGCCAAGTCACTCCAGCAACCATCTCCTCCAGAGAACCTATAAAATTATGCCACAAGCAAGGCTGAGTATACTAATACTAAGCTAGACTTACCCGGTGTGAGGAGTCTACTCCTCTACCTCTAGACATGCAGCTGTTTGGCTGAGGGGTTTGGTTTCCAAAAGCACTAGCTGAGTCTATAAATCAAGTTTTAGCTTGGTCAAGTTTTAGTGTGACTCTCTTAAGACTAATTGTATACCTATCTAATCATACATGGTATCAAACATTTAGCAATCAGCAACTTTTGCCCATTCATCACATTTCCACTTTTTACTCAATGCAGTACAATGGATCAAGCAGTCTCATTAGCTGCGAGAAGCAGACGATTCGAATCGAGTTTTTATCCTTGCAAGGTAAACCTAAACAAACGACGTGGCGAGGCACTCCGTCCCCACACACATCAACCGTCCCCATCGATTCCCTAGCAACAGATTAGGGCTCACCGCCTTGGCGTACAATGTCTCACTGACCCCGACTGCCGTCGTGCAGTGACCGCACTTGTACCCACCATAACCGGAATGGGAGACCACGTCTCAGGTCGTGTGACGGGCAAAGTCTGCGGGCAGGTTCACTCAGGTACTAGGCTTACCGATTTACCATATTTCTCGGCATGTGCTTAGTACGTTCAAACGCTTGACACAGGTATCCGCACATTAATCCTTATTCAATTTTTTTTTCTCGTAGACCACGCATCCCCATGGATCCGTGTCCACAGACCAACATCAGTATGATATGAAAGTGGGTACAATCAATGTCCTGACCTCGCGCGAGTGCTAGAAAAATCACTCGACTTCTACCAAGATCCCTAATTAGCAAGCAGCTACTCGACCTAGCATACTAGTATCCATCTCAAGAAGGATTCATGAGTTCATGCAACTAGGGTTTCAACCAACTCCTACACTTAAGTGCACAATACAAGCCTACAAACATTAAGTGCAGTAAAATAACATATAGAATAGGTTATGCATAAAACCAGGGCTTGCCTTCCAAAGCTGGGGCAGGCAGATCCTCTAGGGCAGGCTCTGGTGCTAGATCCGGGGCTACCTCCTGAGCAACTCCTTGCTCCGGCACAAGGATGTACTCTCCGTCAGCTAGGTTGCAATCTATCGAATGCAATGAGTAAGAACATGTATGCCATGATTATGCAGAATTGAGAAATTATCATGTTAAGTGAAGAAATTAAGTTAATGGATAACTTAGGGTTTCCTAATTATAAGAGGTTTTAGGGTTTAAGGCTTATCAATTTAGGTTGGAGGTTCTTGCCTAAGCATAATGGATTAAGACTTGAAATGCCCTTAAAATGTTTTAGTAGGGAGTCAGGGGTTTGGTTGGTTGGGTTAGTGCAACATTAGTCTCCACTTATTAGTTCTTCTTTTCATTTTCCACTTATGAATTTTAGTCTGGGTTTGAACTACAACAGTGCTTTAACTTTGCCCAAAAATTCTGTAAAAATTACAGTGGGTTACTATTTGTCACTGTAGTTTGTCCTATAAATTTGAGGTGGATGCTGATTTAGACACTACTTGAGCAAAATTGACAAAGACAAGCTTTAAAAGGGCATTTTACACTACAATTGTAATTTAATGGAGGTTTCTGTACCAAATTTTATTTCCGTCCAGATACATAGGTGATATTAGGCCTCTGTGTTAAAAATCACAGAAAAAGGCCTACTGGATATTTAGTTGTGAATTTCTAAAGTTTTATGCCAAAAAAATGCTTATAACTAACTTGTTATTTGAAAAATATCAAACAACAGATTCCATATTTTTCCTATGTTCATAATAACAAAACATTAGTTATCCCAAGGGTTGGGGTGTTTTCTCCTCAGGGTTATTTTTCTAGGGTTTTTCTAAGGTTTCCTTGTTTTTCCTAAATTGAAATGTATCTCCTTTCTTTTGTACTAAACAAGGGTATAATAATTTTTCTTGTGAACTACACTGATTAGGGGAGCTAACAAAAATGTGGGCACTGCCTGGTTCTTATTTTAAATTACCTTTCATATTTTCTTTAACTTTAGGCTAAACATGATTTAAATGGTAAACTCTACCTTAACTTGGTGTACAGAGGGGTTGATTATTTTTAAACAGGCTAAGAAGTGATTAAGTACCTCTCTAAATTTTCTTAACCCCAGTCTAATAGTGTAGCTATTTTTCCTTATTTCTTTGAGCTTTTGATCAGTTAATCATTTAAATCAAAACTTTAAAGTTTTCTTTAACACATAGGGGTTTTATATTTTTCCTAAGTGGTTTACATTATTTAGAGTCTGGCAAAATTGGTTTGACTCGATTTGGGTGAACAAAACAGAAGTTATGAATTTTTCAAGTTCTGTTTGGATTAAAAATCAGATTATTAATAAGGTTTCCTGAAAATCCACTTTGCATCGAAGCCCTCGGGTTCTTTCTAAACTAACTCTCTCCGTTATACCCTTGCGCCACTATTTCCCTGAGTCACTGACAGCGCACAAAACCCCCTGCCCTTTTCTTCTTCTTCCCCGCGGTCCCTCCCCTTAAGTAAACAGTAATCGTGGAAAGGAAAAGGACAGCGCGGCTTACCGGTGGCGGGAGAGGTCCGGCGAGGGGTGGGGTTGGCTTCGGGAGGTTCTGGCGGTCACAGCGATGTATGGCTCGACGGCGGTGGTTGCCGGAATCGACCGGACCACGTGCGCAGGCGGGTGAACTCGTCGGCGGCGAGTGCTCCGGCCTAACCACGGTGATCTAGTTCAATTAAACGGCATGATGAGCTCCACGGGATGACGTAGAGGCTATGTGTGCAGGGAATCAAAAAATGGTGCAGAGGCTTACCCGGTCTACGTTTACCGGCGATCGGTGAAGTCCGGCGACCATGGACTGGCTTCTCCGGCGAGGCAAAGTCCTATTCCTTGCTCGGGGAGCTTCACCAAGGCATGCACAGCCTATTCCGAGGGTCGGACGGGGTCGGGAGAGTCTCTACCGGCCGGTCTATGGTGGCGGGGGTTCGGGTGGCCGCGGGCACGCCGAGCGCGGGGCAAAGCCGGTGATCTGGTGCTCCGGTGAGGTCGAGCGTGCGCGGAGGGGTACAGTCGAAGTCTCTAGGGGCTTTATAGGCGCGGGCATGGGCAGCGGCGCTGGTTTGGCTTGGCGCGACGCGGGGGCGCGCGTCGGGCGTGCTCTGGCGAGCTCAGAGCGCGCCGAACACGTTTGGGTTTGCTTCTGCCCTTGTTCAACGGCCAGTTGGAGCATTTTAGCGTGAAGATCTTGGCAAAATCACTGTACACGATCTCTTCCCTGCACCATATCCTACCTTTTTGATGTGTGCCCCAAGTCAAGATACAGTCGGGGTAGGGAGAGATAGGGGTGAGAAGTGGCCTATGTCTTAGCTGTCCAAACCGAGACAAAATTGGTGCCAAGTCGTGTCAAACTACTTAGGGCTGGGTTCAAACTTTTCCAGGGTGTTCTAGGGGTATTTTGGCGCCACTTTGTCAATTGGGTCAAATGGTTTTGAAGTTTGAATAAGGGTGAACATGTTTGATCTTTGGCCAAAGGTTGGTTTTGGACTTAGACAAATCATGATTTTTCTTTTGCGCTCAACCCTTTTGTGAACCTTGTGGGGTTTTTCTGAAATCTTTTTGGGGTTACTTTCTTACTATGATTTGTAGGGTATTAAGTGTACTACAACTTTTATAATTGGCCCAAGCCATGATCATGGGGTTTCCATAGCTTTTGATTATACTTACCTCTAGTGCTCCACTTGTCCAAAGGGGTTTGAATCAGGGTTTGGGCAATTTTCCCCCTAATATGTTCATGACCAACCAAGGTATGACTTCTAAGATGGGTTGCACTTACTTAGGGTCTTGAGCTCTAAGTTTGGGGTACTTTGCTCAAACTAAACCATATGTGATGATAAGTTTACTTGTGTGGCCTTGAGTGGAAAACCCAAAGTAACATCTGGGGTGTTACACCGAGGCCCCTGCATTTCTATTTCTTCACAGCGCCAGGTCCACGACGGTGGACGGCGACGAGCATACCTCCAGTGAGCCTGTACCGGCCAAGATACTCAATGACCAGCACTCTAGCTTGGCTGACACCTAATTCCACCCTCGGCGACACTAATCCCTCAACTAATTGCACTAATCCAGGCCGAAATCTCTTTGTCCACGACGACAGCGAAAACCAGAGACAAACCAGCGTGTTCTAGGTGATTCAAGGTGGTCTAGTTCAATCGAACGGGTCTGTGAGCAACAGGAGACATGAGGGAGGCTTGAACAGCACATAGAAGAGCATGAACTAACCCGCAGAGGTATGGCCATGGCGAGATGTCTCACGGCGGCGCTCTAATCGATTTGGGGGAAATGGGAAATTGGGAGGCTCTGGTGGAGGATCAGAGGCGAGAGCTGGTGCGTTGGATGTGTAATTACCTAGCGGAACTTACTAGGGCAGCAATTTATAGAATCCTACGGCGGTGGCGTCCAATTTGAAGGGAGTGTGCTGGCGGCCGGAGAGAGGGACTGAGTCACAGTGGTGTTCTACCGTGGCATTCATAGGACATAGGCGCATGGCTAGCATTAGTTACCTTCCACGGCACAGAGCGATATGGTAACCTACCTAAGGCATGGCGCAACCAGGGAAAATGGCGGCATTCACGGTGATGGTAGTGCGGCCACGTCGTCGGGCAAGTGGGCACGGCGACAGGGTAATACAGCGCCCCAAACTTATCCCCCGCGCGAGATCTTTTACCCCCCACGGTTATCGACTCTGCGCCGAGCACGAATCGCGACACTGGCAAGGATCGCGGCGTGAGGGTCACTGGCGGTGAGGGGCGATGCATCTAAGATCTTTTTCAGTCTACTATACAATGGGATACCCCATTCAGAGCACCTGACAGAGCACTTTGCAGGGTGATTTACTCCAAAATTTGTGTGACAACATGGTCATCCATCTGTATCAAAGTTATTGAGCTATAATCCATCTTCAATTTTGCTATAGCAATCATACCCAATCAATCACTGAATCCTACTCCAATTCGATCTCAAAGTCCTGCTAAGGTCACTGGTAGCCATAATTCAGTCTGTAGAAGCGATTGACATTCCAACTTGGAGTCCATTTTACTCCAAATTTGCATGTGATCAAGGCTTAGTCACTTCTGCAAAGTTATACTCCCATCATAGCTCTACAAATTCGATGTGTTGACCTAGGGAAAAATCCTTGTAGATTTAGAGATATAGAGCTCCAAAGTTGACCTCATTTCACTGAAATTCAGACTTAACCCTATAGTGTTCATGGGGTACTTTTTGCAAATAAGTCCAAACTTCATCATACAACATGCAAATTCTCCAATGTGAAAATTACTTGGTTTGTGGTGTTCTATCACTTTTATATTTACACTTTGATCCACAAGTGTCTAGAATTTACATTTAACCCCCTAGGGTTCCTAATTAAGGTTTTCCAGGGTTTCTTTTAGGGTTTTGAGTACTTTAGGGTTTTTGTGCTACTAAAGTCCATCAACTTTGATATCTTGTGAATATTTCTAATATCTTTTGAGATTTTTACTCATTTTGGCTCCACTTTCATCCATAAGCCCTAATTCAGGGTTAAGTACCCTACCCTAGGGTTAATCACACATCAAGTCACCTCATTACAACTTGTTTGAAAATTTTACCTAGTGAATGCATTCTAGGTGTGACAATCAACATGAAATGTCAATGCACATGATGTTATGCTCAAGTTTTAGTGCTAGTAACACCAGGGGTGTTACAGGCCACCGGCCAGAGACTGCACGGGTTGGACGCAGCGCGGACGCGAGGGCAGGGTGGGCCACGCGGAATTCTCTGGTGGGCCAAAACGCTGGATTGGGCCCAGGCACAAAATTTTCCTTTTTTCCCTTTTTTTCTTTTTTCTATTTTCTTTTCTTTCTATTTTTGAATCCTAAATTTGAATCCAAGTTTTGTTGCAAATTTTGTACTTAGATTAAATGTACAAATTGAACATACCAGTATGGAAAGAATATATTTATTTATATATTTATTTTCTTTATATTATGTAGTATTTTCCTCTTTCCCTTTCTATGTTATTTCCAATTTCTAAATTGCAAATTAAGTTAAATCCCAATTTGGGCACTAATATATCTTTATTGATATTACAATTATTAAATTCACAACCCAATAAACTCCAACATGATACATCGATTATTTATGTGTCATTAGTTAATTATTCACTTTAGACATGGTTATTCACATGTTCTAATAAGTAGTGGACAATACATATAAGAATATTAACTATTTTCTTATTATTCACCAGTTGGGTATTACAAATCCTAGCCCCTTAAAAATAATCTCGACATCGAGATTAAGAGGAACTAGGGAAGAGGTGGGGAAATTCTATTTGTAGCTCTTCTTCTCTCTCCCAAGTAGCTTCATCCTCTCCATGATGACTCCATTGCACTTTGCACATTTTGATCACTTTATTTCTTGTAACCTGAGTCAAGGTGTCAATGATCTTGATAGGATGTTCCGTGTAAGTTAGATCACCTTGCACACTGAGTTCTTCCATTGGCAATTGTTCCTCTAGGACACGGAGACACTTCTTAAGCTGAGACACATGGAACACATCGTGTACATCAGACAAATGATTTGGTAGCTCAAGCTGGTAGGCCATATCCCCAACTCGCCTAAAGATTCTGAAGGGTCCAATAAAGCGAGGGGATAGGTTGCCTTTCACTTTAAACCTTCTCATTCCACGAATTGGTGAAACCTTGAGGTACACGTGGTCACCCTCTTCGAATTCCAGTGGTCTTCTTTGGTTATCAGCATAGCTTTTCTATCGAGTCTGTGCTATCCTCAAGTTCTCCTGGATCATACGAACTTGTTCTTCCACCTCTTGGATAATTTCAGGCCAAAAGAACTGTCTTTCACTAGTCTGATCCCAATAGAGAGGAGTTCTGTATTTTCTGCCATATAAAGCTTTGAATTGTGACATCTTCAGACTGGCTTGATAGCTATTATTGTAAGAGAACTCTGCATATGGCAGACTCTTGTCCCAACTGCCTCCATGCCTAAGGGCACAAGCTCTTAACATATCCTCAAGTACTTGGTTAGTTTTCTCAGTCTAGCCATCAGTTTGAGGATGATAGGCTGAACTGAAGTTCAACTTCGTATCCATGTTCTCATGAAGTCTCTTCCAAAACCTTGAGGTAAACTGAGATCCTCGATCAAAAACAATCTTCTTAGGTACACCATGTAGGCACACAATTCGAGCCATATATAACTCTGCCAACTAAGAACCCTTGTAAGTAGTCTTGACTGGAATGAAGTGAGCCACTTTGGTTAATCTATCCACGATCACCCATATGGAATCATAACCTTACAGGGTACGAGGCAACCCGACAATGAAATACATACCAATTTCTTCCCACTTCAATTTGGGTACCTTTAACAAGTGTAGCAGTCCAGCTGGCCTCTGATGTTCAGCTTTGACTCTTTGACATACATCACAAACAGCCACATGTGCCGCTACATCTCTTTTCAGCCCATACCACCCGCACTTCTGTTTAGATCTTGATACATCTTGGTGCTACCAGGATGAATAGAGTAATCAGAGTCATGGGCTTCCTTCAGGATGGTCTCACGGAGGCTGTCAATCTTAGGTACACATATCCGGTGCTTGAACCATATTGTGCCTTGTTCATCCTCCTTGAAGTCTGGACCTCTACCTTTTGCCATCGGATCTTTGATTTCCTGAATTTTAGCATCACCGATCTGACCCTTGCGTATTTCTTACTCCAAGGTAGGTTCCACTTTGATAGTGATCCCATCAGTATGTGCAACTATTCCTAGGTTGAGTCTTTCAAAATCTTCTACTAGCTCATCGAGTAACTAGGCGACAATAGCTGCATGAACATGCTCCTTCCGACTCAAGGAATCCACAACCATATTCGTCTTGCCCGGATGATAATGGATCTCCAAGTCATAATCTTTGATGAGCTCCAACCAACGACATTGCCTAAGGTTGAGATCTTTTTGAGTGAAGATATAATTTATGCTCTTATGATCAGTATAGATTTGGCACTTGGTCCTCATTATATAATGCCTCCAAATCTTGAGAGCATGCACTATAGCTGCCAGTTCTAAGTCATGAGTGGGGTAGTTCAACTCATGTTTCTGCAACTGGCGAGAGCGTAGGCAAAGACATGTCCTTCTTGCATAAGAACACATCCCAAGCCCTGGCGACATGCATCACAATATATGTCAAATCCCTTCTGCAGATCTGGCATAACCAACACTGGGGGTGACATCAATCTAAACTTCAGTTGATTGAAACTATCTTGACATTCAGGAGACCACTTAAACTCATTTCCCTTCTCTAATAGTGAGGTCATAGGCTTTGCTATCTTCGAGAATCCTTCAATAAAACATTGATAATATCCGGCGAGTCCTTAGAAACTCTGGATCTCAGTCACCAAGCTTGGTATTTTCCATCCCATCATCTCTCTTCCTTTAGCTGGATCCACTGATATTCCTCCATTAGAGATGATGTGTCCAAGGAATGGTGCTTCATCAAGCCAGAACTCACACTTGCTATACTTGGCATAGAGTTGATTATCCCTTAACTTCTGTAGCACCAATTGCAGATGTTCCTCATGATCACTATCATTCTTGGAATAAATCAGAATGTCATTGATGAATACCACGATGAACTTATCAAGATACTCCATGAACACCTTGTTCATCAGATTCATGAAGTAAGCTAGTGCATTAGTTAAGCCAAACAACCTGATCGTGAACTCATATAGACCATATCCGGTAGAGAAAGCCATCTTGGGAATATCATAAGGCCTAATCTTCATTTGGTGATAACCCGATCTAAGATCAATCTTAGAGAATACCCTGGCACCTCTCATTTGATCAAATAAATCTTCAATACGAGGTAAAGGATACTTGTTCTTAATTGTGACATCATTAAGTGATCTAAAATCAACACACATCCTTTGTGAACCATCTTTCTTTTGTACAAACAGTACCGGTGCTCCCCAAGGTGAGGAACTCGGACGAATGTGCTCCGCCTCCTGTAATTTTGTTAGTTGCTTCTTAAGTTCTTTTAGAGCCTATTTGGTTGGCTGCCGCCCATGCCACAACGCGCCATAGATTTGTCACCATTGTTGTGGCGGCCAAATCGAGCGTCGCTGCTTAGGCAGGTTGTGGCAGCTTCGGCGCCACACCAAATAGGCCCTTAGTTCTTCCACTGACATCCTATATGGCCTTTTAGAAATAGAAGTGGTTCTAGGTAAGAGATCAATAACAAATTCAACTTCCCTATCTGGTGGCATCCTGGGTAACTCCTCTAGAAAGACATCTAGGAACTCTCTAACCACACGGATGTTTCTGCCCACGAATTTACCATCTACTAGGTATACGTCGGGTCTGGTGGAGGGGGTTATGGTAATCTTGACTTCAAATTTTTCTCCTTTTGGACTAGTGAGTTCTACGATTCCCCTAGCACAATGTATAACTGCCTTTGCTTTCCTTAATCATGACATACCAAGTATCAGATCTATATTGCTTTCCTCTAATACTATAGGCATAGAACAGAATTCCCTTCCCATGATTGTCACTGTTAATCTGTTGGTCATATAATTTGCTTCAATAGGCCCTTTAGGGGTTATTACTATCATGGGGTTTTGCATATTTTGAAGTGGTAACTCATTTGTGTTGACATAGCAAGCAGAAATGAACGAATGCGTAGCTCCAGAATCAAATAATATAGATGCATGAACTGAATTAATATAAAATGTACCGATAGCAATATCAGCACCATCAGCAGTAGCCTCAGCACTGACTTGGTTGACTCTAGCAATGCTGAAACCCTTGCCGAAGGCTGGAGTCTGTTGCTTGCCCTGGACATTACTTCGAGCTACAGTGTTGGGGTTCCTCTTCGGACAAGCGTTGGCGTAGTGCCCCACCTCACCACACTTGAAGCAAGTGGTGACTGTACCCTGTTCCGCAGGTCTCGCCGGGGTGCCAGTGGGGGCAGCCTGACGAGTATGTGGAGTCTGCGGAGTTGCCTGTGGTGTATACTGAGTAGGTTATTGCCCTCCTCTAGGACGAGTTGGTGTACCCTGGAGTGGAACATAGCAAGGACGGATGCTACTACTCGCCTGCCCCTAAGTGATAGCCTTCCTCTTCATCTCGCCCAGCTGAATACGTTTATGTTCAACAGCTATTGTAACACCCCTGGTGTTACAAGAACTAAAACATGGACATGGCATCATATGAATTGACATTTCATTATGTATGTTACACTTAGAGTGCATCCACTAGGCTAAAACTTCAAAACAAGTTGTGATGTGATGACTTGAAGTGATCCTTAACCCTAGGATAGGGTACTTAACCAAGAGATAGAGGTATGTGGGTGTGTGTGATAACAAATTGAGTATTATCTCAAAGGTTAGTGGAAATGTTCATAAGAGGCTAAACTTGGAGAATTTGAGTGGCACATAAACCCTAGAACACTCAAAACCCTAATAAGAAACCTAGAAACCCTAATTAATGCTCTATGAGATGGGATCCATTTCTATACACTTTTGGACCAAAGTGCATATATCAAAGAGGTAGAGTAAAAAAACTAAGCAACTTTTACGTTTGGAGATATCCATGTTTTGTGGAACAAATTGGAGTAATTTGCAAAAAGTCCCAAGAGCACCCATATGGCTTAACTTTGAAAAACAGTGTAATTGGGCTGACTTTGGGATCCTGTATCTCTTAATCCATGGAGATTTTGCCATAAGTCACTACAACAAAATGATAGAGCTATGTTAATAGTTCAAGTTTGATTAAGTGATCTAGCCCTAGAGCTACCTAGAAATTGGAGAAAAATGGACCTGAAGTTGGACTATCAGTCACATCAGATGCTGAAACTTGACTAATAGTGGTGTCTGACCAACTTTGGGGCCGAATTACACATGATTTAGTGAGTATTCGACCAAGAACTTTGTAAAAAAGTTGAAGCTGGTTTATAAAAGAACAACTTTGGTATAGTCGGTTAGTGGGTTGTCACATGAAAATTGGAGAACGAAGCCCTTCAATTCGCTCTGTCAGAACAACTGAAGAAGATCACGATTGTACAGTGCCTGCAAAAGATCTGAGATGCGGAGCATCTCACCATCGGTGATCTCTGCGCGTGGATTCGCGCTGGCCGCAGTGATTCGTGCACGGCGCGGCAGGGATATTACCGGACCAGTGAAAAAATCGTGACCGCGGATGAGATTGTGAGCTGGCTGCCGTACCTACTTGCCCCGTGACCGGACAAGATGCCATCGCCGGAGTTTGCCGCTTGCCGCAAGGATGCCACGTGCTTGGAGACGTTACCACGTCGCAGTAGATCGCAGTAGACAGCCCATCTGCCGCCTGAGCCTTTGCCCTAGTGAGCGCCACGATAGATAAACTACGGTGACTCATTCTCTCATCACCACGAGCTCTTCTCCATCCAAATTCATCGTACTCATGGTCGCCCTCTATAAATTGAGTGTTTGGCCTGCTCTGCTATCTTGTTACGAAGCCAATGCACTGCTCCTCACCGCCGATTAGCCACCATAACCCCCGAATTCCTATTCCCCCCAATTCTGTTAGCCGCGCCGCCATGAGACACCTCGCCGTGGCCAGCCGATCTCAGGTCCGTTCGTGTCCCTCTGATCCATGTTTTTGCCTCCTCTAACGCTAGCATAGCTCGTCAGCCCAACCGATTGAACGCTACCACACCATAGCCTAGGGAATGTCGCATTAATGTCTAGGAACACCGCCGCGGACATAGCTCACGTCGACCAGCCGTTCCTAGTAATCTGTCCAAAATTGCGCGAGCACCATATCCCAGGTAGGTCACTAGTTCGTGTTGCATCCTTGAATTAAGCTAGACCGGTTTGGGTAGGCCAGTACCAGCATGTAACGATCTGGTTCCGCCATTACTGTGGATAGCTTGGTGTTAGCGGCACTCGGGTCAAATTGAGCGCGTAAATGCGTTCGGGTCACATCCGTGGGGGTGTCCGAGCGCTCGTCACCACCGGAGCGGGTCACCGCCGGTGAGTACATGCGATTCTGGCCGGTTATTCGCGCTCTGGTGGCCAGGGACCTGAATCGTAAAGAAACGGAAATAGGAGGGTCTATCTTTGATTGTTAGTGAGACATTGGAATAGTGTTCTAGGGCTCTTTACCGGTTATTCAAATGGTCAGGGGCCTCTGCGCAAGTTCGCCAGCGCGGGCGCGCGCATATTTCCCTGTTCACGGGCTGACTTGGGCTAAAATTGGCCCAACACTATTCATCCTTTCTCCTTTCCTTTTTTCTGTCAGTTTGGGAAATCTATAGAAAATAGTTAAAAATGGTAAAATTATGAGACCAATTTTGCTAGACTCCTAAAATCATCTAGTATTTAATAAAAATAGTTCCAAGATTTTTATCCCAAACCTAGAATTATGTAGCCCTTAAAGGTGTTCAAACCAAGCCTTTTAGAATTTTTAGATATAATTTAGT
Organism: Zea luxurians; assembly: GCA_029449295.1. Taxonomy (NCBI): domain Eukaryota; kingdom Viridiplantae; phylum Streptophyta; class Magnoliopsida; order Poales; family Poaceae; genus Zea; species Zea luxurians. Next base: position 17,902,905 of record JAOPSE010000050.1, read on the forward strand.
AGCTCGAAAAATATTAAAACTTTTTGGGTAGACCTAGTATGATGATTGAAGACCTTGGGTGAAGTTTGAAATGATTTAGACACTGTTTGATCACAAACCCAATAACTAGCCTCCTAGGGTTTAGTTGCTTAATACGGATAGAATACCAACATAGGAAATCCTAGTGATTAGTGGGTACCATGAAGGAAAGTTGTATTCAAGATACAACTTAGTATGTTTCTATTGTAACTGCATATTCATGACATCACATAAGCATTCATGTACATGTACTGTCGTGTATAGAAAACGAGGAAGAAACTGTGGTTGAAGAAGAAGTTGTCACTCAAGCTAAGAATCCTCCAGCCAAGAATAACTTCTACTTCGACATCTGTCGAGTAGACCCAGAACCTCCTACAACACAAGGCAAGCCCCGGTGCATTATCCCTTTTCCTTGATGTTTTAAAATCTTTATCACCTTATATGATGCATTAGGTGATAGGAGTTGTGTGCTAAACACTTGATGAATTCCCTTCCTTGGAATTGATTACCATTCCTTGTTACCTTATTTACTTAAAGTTTTCTGATGCTTAGCTTTGCTTTAGAAAGCAAAATGTTTTGTTTTAAACAAAAAGGTGATGCTTCATGTGGGATGGGGTTTTTTACAAAGAAAAAGACTTGTGATGGTGAATCCATCATGGCCGTGATGGGTTCAACATCTGAAAAGATGTACCTATGTCAGGTACCAAACTTTGGATTGTAAATGATAAAGACGAGACCGGGCGGGTGACTTGCACGAGAAGGAAGTCTCGGTGTAGTGTCTCCGTCTGAGTCGCTTAAGGACCAAACCGATGTAGGCTTGATGATCGAGGACCTTTTAACTGGCCACATGCCTCATCATGGGTAAACTTTGCCTTGGTCGGACCAATACCAGAAAGGCCACCATGCAATGGGAGTGGAGAGATGGTGAGAGTAGCGTGTACCCTCCGTGGCAAGAGGCTGGACGGTGGTGTATCTGTGCTCTTGGTTGGCATGAACCCATTCTAGTCTTGAGAAACCTGGTGGCGAGTTGACATATGCAAGTGTTAAGTGCTGCATATGTCGTGTGGTTGGAGATCCGCAGTTGGGTATTAATCGATTCGGATCGCCATTACTTCTCGGACATGAAGACTTGGTCACTGACTTACACGTAGCAATCTAGTGAACTGAAGGGATGATAAAAGACGACTAGTATAGGCCAAGTGTTTGATCTAGGATAGAAAGACCTCTAGATGCAGGTAACTACTCAACTATTGGGGTCTTGTTCTCAAATGCTACGAATTAAGAACAAGGCAACACAAAACGTTAAAGGTTAAGGCCCTTCATCCTTCGAAGCATTATTTCCCTTAGGATATAATGATCTTCAGGCGAAGGTTGTGAAGGATGAACCTTCATCATCACAGTATAGATTAATAGAAGAAGAATCATATGAAATATAAAAGGCGGCATAAATAATCATGTAATCATATAATACTATTAATATCTTTTCATCAATTGTCCTGGATAAACAGAAATAATATTGAATTACATTTATACCTTTGGCTTGACAGAAGGTGAAAAATCCAGGCATGACGCAACAGTGAATACAAGTCAGCGTGAACAGTACGGGAGTACTGTTCATCTATTTATAGGCACAGGGTGCAGCCTGTGTAAAACTACATTCATGCCCTTCATATTTTCTACTGACTTATGGACAACTCGACGAGGACCGGATGGCCTTTTCCCCTTAAAGTCGGTTCCTTTTTCCGCCGTTGAGCCGAAGTTCCTTCACCCGTAGCTTCGGAGCAGCATTAGCCTTCGTCTTGACCATGCTTCTCACATCGTGTACGATTTTGATCTATGTCCGAAGGTACCTATTCATTTGTTACACTTAGGAAACATTGTTAAATCATGTTTTTGAGGACCTTCGGAGGACGAAGGTCCCCAACAGTAGCCCCTCACAGTATTAATTTGTTAACGAATTCAGACTGCAACATGGACGAAGGCCTTAAGCCGAAGGTCCGAAAAAACACCATCCCTTTGCTAGAATAGCAACAATCGATGATAGGTGGGGCCCTCCAAATTATAGTGTGCTAGGCGTATAAATATGAACTCATACTGGCATCATTTGATACACTATTTCTGTTGTCTGCATTATTTCTCTCAAACTTTTAGCTCTTGCTTAGTAACTCTCGCCAAATTTTCAAGCTTCTTGAGTTTCGGTTTAAAGTCACGTTTTAGCCATGTCTGAAGAAAAAATGTCCAAGGAGAATAAGGTTGTTGCGGAGGCGAAGGTGACTAAAGAGACGAAGCTATTTGAAGAGAAGAAGAATATGGATCCTTATATTGCTGGTTTTATCGAATCGATGGCAAAGACAAACATAGAGAAGATTGTTAAAGAGACACTGGAAGGTTTATCTGAAGATACTGGTGAAAATGATAGTTATGATGCGGAAAGCGAAGACAAAGATTATGAAGATAGGCCCTAGCGGCCCAGCCATACCATTTTCAGGAAATCGTCTATTGAATAGAGTCATGTTGATGCTATGAGAGGAAGATACTTCCGTGATATGACTATTGTGAGGGTTGGAGGGGACAACACTGCTCCAGCTCCTAAAGCAAATGAAGTGGTTATCTACCGAAGCTTTTTGAAAGCAGGGCTTCGGTTTCCATTAAGCAGGTTCTTGGTTGAAGTGCTGAAGACATTTCAAATTTTTCTTCATCAACTTATGCTTGAAGCTATAATCAGGATGGGTTTGTTTGTCTGGGCTATGAGGAGCCAAGGGATGGAACCTAGTGCTAAAAGTTTCTGCAGCATGCATGAACTTGTGTACGAGACGAAAGCCACCGGGAAAGAGCAGTATCACAACAACTTTGGATGTTACAGATTCGTTGCTCGATCCAATGCCAGCCATCCAGTTCCCACATTCCGAAAGAGATGGCCTAGAGCCTAGATGGAAGAACGGTTTTATGTTAAGAATGACTTAATTGAAAGGGAAGATATTAAGGGGATCATTCAACGCCCTATTTGGTCTCGCTTCGGCCTTCGGAGGTCGAAGGTCGAAATTGATGATGCCGCCAAAGCATGTCAAAGGGCCTTTAGCACTGTTTGCTCTTTCATTGGGACAAGGGATTTAATGCAAGAACATATAGCCTTCAGGGTATGGCCGCTTGTGGAGAACTGGGATATGCCGAAGGAAACTACTACTGAAACAACTGAAGGTGGGTTAGTTCGATTAAAATATACTTTCAGGTTTAGAGACCAGTTTGATGAGCCAAATGATGATTGGCTAAAAAGTATCGAGGCTATCAGCGACGAGCTACTTGGAATATATAGCAAAGCCGAAGATAATGCTCTGTTTGCAGCCTTCGGAGGTCGGGGGAAGAAAAGACTGAATAGAGTCTTTGATGCTATTGGCTTTATGTACCCCGACTACCACTACCCATCCGGGGATAGGAGAAAAAGAGGAAGGTTGTTGTTTCGGACATCCAAATTGATCCTGCGCCGAAGAGCAAAAAGATGAAGGTTCTGACCCCACTGGTTGCGTTACATTGAACCGGCAGTGGTCCCTGATTTTGGTGCAGGGTCTTCTTCGGCAGTCGAAGCAACATAGACTATTCTGATTGTTCTTAGCACTGTAGAACCGACTGTAATGCCGAAGACGCATACAATTGAAACAATCAAAGATAAGGTTGAAAAGCCTGAAGAGCCGAAAGTTGAAGTAAAAATGCCAAAAATCCATAGCCCTCTGACAGGGGCAAGTCTGCCGAAGGAGCAAAAATCTTCTGCGGCGACCCCCAAGAGGAGAAGGATGGCCAATGTGCTAGATGTTGTACTGGAAACTACGAAGGCACTGAGCCCTTCCCCTGCAAAGAAAATTGTTCAAGTTGAAGCCAAAGCTACTGATTCTCAAGCTGAAGTCGAAGCTGGGCCTTCAGTGCCCATTGAAACGGAGCCTGTCGTGTCTGAAGAAAAATCGGCAGAACAAATTGCTCCTGAAAAAATCGGGGCCGAAGCTTTGATTGAAAATATTGACTAAATTATTTGACATGCTTCGGGGAAGAAGCTGTCTGAAGAGGAAATTCTAGAAGCCAAGCACTATGCTCGAAGTTTGAAATATCCAAAAGGAGCCTTGGTTTTTCACGAGAGTAATGAATATGATTTCTTATACTGTCTCTCGGACAACAATGAAATATCCGTTTGCCAGGAGATAGGTACAAGCATGGGATTCCCGAGGCTGGAAGACGGCCTTTCACTCCTGTCGAAGGATGAACTTGCTGACAGCCAGCATACAATACCATAAAGGTATAAAAATTAACTTTGAATTTGAAAACGAGGTATTTCATTTGTCATACTCAATTCTTTCCTTCTCTTGCAAGGCTTGATTCTTAGCAATGCCCTTAGGGCGTAGAAAAATATCGAAGACGAAGGCTATACAATGGCTCTGAACAACCTTCATACAGAGGTGATTGAATTGAGAAACGAAGGTCTTGAAAAAGACAAAACCTTGATTTCTCTGGTTAACAAAGTGAAAGAAGATGAAGCCAATTACAAGGCTCAGGCTAAAATCCAGAAAGCTGAAATTGAAGACCTTCGAAAACAACTGGCAGAAGCTAAAGAACAATGCGCACTCGCAAAAGCTGACCGATATAACAGCGAATATTGGAAAAATCATTTAGAAAAAACTGTTGAAGAACTTCGCTCATCCAAGGAAAGATGTTTTGAAAAATCTTTGGAGTGCATGAAGAAGATAAAGGGTAGCTTCGCCAACGTGGGTGCCTATTCGACCGAAGAAAACTTTATACGAGGCGACCCTGAAGGTGTTATTGAATGGATAAGTGGAGAGGCTGAATCTTTCGAAGAGATTTTAAGCGATCGCGGGGATGTCTGCGCGTTTTCCGGTGTGCGGGGGATTTCAGCTATCTTGGAGAAAGCAGGATGTGATCACGTCAAGGCCATGGCCAAAGCCGAAGCTACCCTCTCCTTTGATGACACAAAGGATCCTTCAGCTGAAGCAACCTTGATTGGCGGAAAATTCTATAATGATGTCTGGGTAAATGGTGGCCGAGAGATGGCCCATAAAATTATAAAGAAAAGTGAAAAAGACACCCACGACGCCCGGATAGAAGCAAGACAGGCTGAAGAAGCTGCGGAGCATGAAAGACGTATAGGTATTGTTTATTGGCTATTAGCTTCGTTATTGTTTTTATGGCTTCGGACTGATTAAATTTTTCCTGCTTCAGCTGAATTATCTCCGCCGCCGGAGCCGTTCAATCCCCTATCGGATCCGAAAATGAAGAAAGCGTTGGACATTATAAACATAGCTCAATCCATTGTTGATGAAGTTGTTGACAAATTGCTGCACGAAGTTGCTAAGAAAGTTCTTAAAGAGGAATAGCACTTTTTGTAACAAGACTAATATTTGTTGTTTATGGCTTTAAGTCGAATATGTAAATTATTGTAATTCATTTCTTTACGATGCATGAAACTTTACATACATACCGTTTTTGAGCCTTCGGCGAAAAAACACCTTCCCTTCTTTTCATGCTTCGGAAAGAAAAATCCATACTACGTAAAAATACCCATGCTTCGAAAAAAGATCCCTTCTTTTGTGACAGGGCTGATGAAGAAGCCTGTATTTCTCACGGCTTGTTTTGTGCCATAGCACATTTTCATTTCTACGAAGCATTTTCCGAAGATCAACTCAGTTTTCGATTCTCATGCTACTGATGTGATATGATGTATGATGTGATGCTATGCGGAATGATGTGATGAATTGATGCAAAAATTATGCTAATGCCGCAGACACACACCCACAGTGAAACACACAAGCTCTGCATCCCCTTAGGGACGTCTGGAATCTCTTTACCGTTTATTTTTCGGCTTCACCGCTTATTTTTTGGTGTAAGTTCTGCATCCCCTTAGGAACGTCTTTTGAACTTCTTCACCTTCTATTTCGGCGGTACCACCGTTGACTTTTCGGTGTAAGTTCTGCATCCCCTTAGGAACGTCTTTTGAACTTCTTCGCCTTATATTTCGGCGTTATTTGGCTTTGCATTCTCTTTGGAACGACTTTTGAGTAGGAAACTTACACTGCGCTCCCTTAGGAATGACTTTTTGTAGCTTCGGTAGAACTTACACTGCATTCCCTTAGGAACGGCTTTTTATAGCTTCGGCAGAACTTATGCTGCGTTCCCTTAGGAACGGCATTTTATAGCTTCGGCAATTTTCAGTTTTCATAAGTCTGCAAAGAAGATACATTCCATCTTGATAAAAGCAAAAAGTATTACAAGAATTTAAAACTAGATTTACATTGTTTATTCGTCACTAAAAAACAAAATGACGCAGAGCATAAAAGTATTTTAGAGGGAGGATATTGCTCAATAAATGTGCTTTGACTCTAGCACAGTGCTGTTGACTGTACGAGCTTCGGATTCCTCCCTGAATTCGCGTTGCTGTTGAGAGTGCTGGTGCCCTTCTGGCTACAGGCTTCGGGAATGTGTAGGTTGCAGTGGTGGTGGCGGTGGAAGCTGAGGCCAAGAAGCCTGAGAATGGCTAGCTGAAGCAACAGAGGCTGCAGGATAATTGCCCACATACTCTGGTATGTAGAGAGAATGGCACGAAGCGGTGTGCAAGACCTGCTTCGGCTAATTCTGTCGAGCTTCGGCTTCTGCGATCTCCTTTTTCTTCTGGATAGTAATTTGGCACATTCTTGTAGTATGGCCCTTGTCCTCACCACAGAATAGGCAATAGATTTTCCTGGGATGATCCCCATATCTTCCTCCAAAGCCCCTGGCGCCTCTGCCCCTTGGAGCTGGTGGCCTAAAGGAACTTTGTTGCTGCCCCGAAGATTGTGAGGTATGCTGTGGCCACTGAAGTTGGCTTGCTTTGTCGTCACTCTGACTAGAGCTGTGGATCGATCTGACATGTCTGGGATGGATTCTTCCTCTGAAGCCCCTGGTCATCTTAGAGAATCTGTAAGCTTCCTCCCTTCTTTGGTGGAAGTCGTTGTGAGCCCGGATATATTCATCCATCTTCTGAAGCAGCTTCTCCAAAGTTTGTGGAGGCTTCCTGGCGAAGTATTGAGCCGCAGGTCCTGGCCGAAGACCCTTGATCATGGCCTCAATGACAATTTCATTGGGCACTATGGGGGCTTGTGCCCTAAGTCGCAAGAACCTTCGGACATAAGCCTGAAGGTATTCCTCATGGTCTTGTGTGCACTGGAACAAGGTCTGAACTGTGACTGGCTTCGTTTGAAAGCCTTGGAAGCTGGTCATCAGCATATCCTTGAGCTTTTGCCACGACGTGATTGTTCCTGGCCGAAGAGAAGAATATCATGTTTGGGCTACGTTCCGGACTGCCATGACGAAGGACTTTGCCATGACAACCGTGTTGCCTCCTTATGAGGATATTGTTGCCTCATAGCTCATCAAAAATTGATTTGGGTCTGAGTGCCCATCGTACATGGGTAGCTAGGGTGGCTTGTAGGATTGTGGCCATGGGATAGCCTACAATTCTGCTGGCAAGGGAGAAGCATCATCAAAAGTAAAGGTATCATGATTAAAATCATCATACCATCCATCTTCGTTGAATAAGCCCTCTTGACGAAGCTCCCTGAATTGAGGCCTTCGGTCTTTGTCATCTTGACTAAGATGACAGACTTCCTCAGTAGCTTCATCGATCTTCCTTTGAAGATCGGCCAGTCGAGCCATCTTCTCTTTTTTCTTTTGTACATGTTGATGAATGATTTCCATATCCCTGATCTCCTGGTCCAACTCTTCCTGCTGGAATGTTGGACTAGTGGCCTTTATCTTCTGGCTTCGAGCCTCTCGGAGAGAAAGGGTCTCCTGGTTTGTGTCCAGTGGCTGCAATGCAGCAGCCCCTGACGATGTTGTCTTCTTCGGCGACATAACGAAGGCTGGTTTGCCGAAGGTTGTGGAAGTGAGTACACCGGAGGTGGGCGCCAATGTTGGGGTCTTATTCTCAAATGCTACGAATTAAGAACAAGGAAACACAAAACGTTAAAGGTTAAGGCCCTTCGTCCTTCAAAGCATTATTTCCCTTAGGATATAATGATCTTCAGGCGAAGGTTGTGAAGGATGAACCTTCATCATCACAGTATAGATTAATAGAAGAAGAAGCATATGAAATATAAAAGGCAGCATAAATAATCATGTAATCATATAATACTATTAATATCTTTTCTTCAAATGTCCTGGATAAACAGAAATAATATTGAATTACATTTATACCTTCGGCTTGACAGAAGGTGAAAAATCCAGGCATGACACAACAGTGAATACAAGTCAGCATGAATAGTACGGGAGTACTGTTCATCTATTTATAGGCATAGGGCATAGCCTGTGTAAAATTACATTCACGCCCTTCATATTTTCTACTGACTTATGGACAACTTGACGAGGATCGGATGGCCTTTTCCCCTATAAGTCAGTTCCTTTTTCCACCGTTGAGCCGAAGTTCCTTCGCCCGTAGCTTCAGAGTAGCGTCAGCTTGACCATGCTTCTCACATCGTGTACGATTTTGATCTATGTCCAAAGGTACCTATTCATTTGTTACACTTAGGAAACATTGTTAAATCATGTTTTTGAGGACCTTCGGAGGACGAAGGTCCCCAACATCAACCTAATAATAAAAATGGACTTTTTAAGGATCCACTCATAGTAAGCTTTTCTGCAAACAGAATCTTTGAATCTTGATAAGCTTTACCTTGACTCCCAAAAGCCAGCATATCCTTGAGAGTCTTTTTTCCTTTGATAGGAAAGACTTGCGAAAGTACACTCCATACTCAGGGTTTTCGAACCCATGTTGTTGTAGGTGATGAAACAGCTGAGTTATGCTGTTTCTGCTCCAAGGTGGTGCCAAAGCAGGAGGAAGAACACTAAACTTATTTGGGCAGGATGTTTTGCCTCCCGGTAATGTAATAATAAGTTCCGCACTCGAACACCCAGTTATGTAATAAGTACTCTTTCTATATTTTTATATGTATGTAAATTATGTTATTGTAATCCTTTCCGCTCATTCTCTACTCTGATTATGTGTAATGTCTGTGTGATGGGTTAAGTGCTCTTAGGCGATATGATGAAGATACAGATAACCAGACTTGCCGAGTCATTACGCGCACCTGCATGACTGTCTGAGGTCCTTAGGACAAGGACATATGTAGGTGGGCCTAATACCTTGGGAGGTTCCGTCATAGCTGGTATCGGAGCGAAGCCTGTCTCTTCGGACATTACGTAGTACTTCAAAATATTTTTAAAATACTTACCTTGAAACATTCTTTCATTCTTATCTTGCCATTTCTGCTAGTAACTTATCTTTTGAAGTCGGGTAACAGAGTGCCAAATAATAGTATACGTAGGAGGTAGGAGATCAATGAAAAGTTGGTTGCATAATCATTAGGTCATGCATGCATCATGTTTAAACTATAATAAATAAATCTTCCCCTCTTATGGAGGTATGGCGCGCACCAAGACCACCCAACGAAAGGCAACCGGACATTGTGGTGTGCCCCAGCATCAGTTGGCTCCTAGACATGAGGGGAGCAGTAGTGGAAGCAATGATCCAATAGGGGATCTAGAGGCCAGGGTGGAACGACTCATGTCACAACTACGCCATGGAAATAGGGAGCGTGCACGAGATAGCCACCGCATTGCTGAGCTGTCAGCGGAGGTTAATTGCTTGCAACAGGAAATCGTGGAACAAGATACGGTTATTGACTGGGCAGTAAATTTGCGCTCTTTCGCCTAGGACTGCGAGGCAAATGCTCTAGCCCGGGTAGTGGAACTAAGCGCATCCCTGGAAAATCTGCAAGCATATTGTAACACTCTGCATGAGGAAGTGCACGTGTTATACGACCGGCTGCATCCGAATGTACCACCTAAAGTTGCAGCCATGGGAGCCAGAACATCTAGAGCAACTAGTGGAGGACCTGATGGGGAGTTGGACCTTTTCGGAGCCCCTCCTTCCATGAACCTCGCAGATGAACGTTCTCCCAAAGCTGGCAGTGGAGCAGGAGTGGCCAAGGATGAAGATAATTAGAGTAGTGTAGTTTAAGTAGTGTCCTTATTTAAATTAAATAAGGAAAGTCGAGTTGTATCAGTGAGTATGTATAATTATTACCAGTTCAGCATAATGTAATAAAGGTGGTGTACTTTCGGCATGAAACAATTTAGTGTATTTTTCTTCCTCAGATGCCATCAAGAACTCATGCTCATGATGGGCGGGAACTTCCCGCAGTGGGGAGGAAACTCCAAACCCACCACCTGTACCTCCCACATTAGCAGAGGCTATCACTGCCTTAGTTAATGCTACCGCTGACAACACACGTTTCCTGTGTGAATTGGCGAGGAATCAGTTTCAGCAACATGGAGGCAGAGGTCAACCTCAAGGGCCACGAGACACCACATACTTGGAGTTTTCTGAAACCCGTCCACCACTTTTTGTTAAAGCTGAAGAACCTTTAGAAGTGGATGAATGGGTACAGATTATGGAGCAAAAATTCGCACTGATCCCATGTACTGAAACACAGAAGTCCCTATTCACCACCCAACAATTTACAGGTCCTGCCAGCACCTGGTGGGCAAATTTTTCAGCTATTTAGCCTACCGAACATCTATTCACGTGGGAGGAATTCAAAGAGGCATTCAAGGAACATTATATTCTAGAAGGGATTCTACAGATGAAACTGGAGGAATTCATACGTTTGAAGCAAGGGGGAGACTCGGTAATGCAGTATCTCAACAAGTTCAATCATCTCTCCCAGTACACCATAGATCAAGTGGACACGTATTTGAAAAAGAAAAATTGCTTCATGACAGGTTTGAGTGATCGACTCCAGTGCAAGATGGCTACATGCCTGGATCTCACTTATAGCAGGGCTATAAGCACAACACTATCAGTGGAAGCCCAGAATTCAGGACAAGGAAAAACAAAGAGATATGGGGGTAAAGGACCATCTCAGGGGTCTGAAAAGCGGACGAGGTTGGTAATTCGTCCCTTCAACCCAAATCGTTCTTCTCCTCGTCCACCCACATACCCTTCAAGCAACCAGTGTTCATCCGTCCCACTCCTGCCCTTGCCCAGAACAATCAGTCGAGTGCCCCTGGTGCTCGTTTCCCCGCCCTACCCATTTCCTCAAATGGCTACTTTAATTGTGGGAAGTCTGGACACTTTATCAAAGACTGCCCCTATCCAGTGCAGCTAGAAGATAAACATCTCTAACGATCAACTGCTCCAAACCCTAACGGTTGCAATGACGTGGCGCGCACCGGACAGTGCACAGTGGTTGTCCGGTCCGGTGCACCCATCGCCAGCAGCCCTTGCCAACGGCTACAAAGTGGTTGGGGGCTATAAATACCCCCCCCCCCAACCACCACATTCATTGGCATCCAAGCTTCTGAACATCTCACTTATTGCAAGAGGAAAAAACTTCACTCCTAGACACATTCAATAGATCAAATCCTCTCCAAGCCTCCAAATCAACTCAATCCCTTTAGGGACTTGAGAGAGGGTGTTTTGTGTTCTTTTGTTGCTCTTGTCGCTTGGATTGCCTTTTCCTTTTTCTCATTTCTTTTCTCAAGTTAGTTGTAAAGCTAAGCAAGAGACACCAAGTGTGTGGTGATCCTTGCGGGGTCTAAGTGACCCGTGTGATTAAGAGAAGGCTCACTCAGTCTAAGTGACCATTTGAGAGAGAGGGAAAGGGTTGAAATAGACCCGGCCTTTGTGGCCTCCTCACGAGGATTAGGTTCTTTGGAACTGAACCTCGGTAAAACAAATCACCGTGTCCACTCGCTTTAATTTTCGCTTGATTTGTTTGCCCTCTTTCCTCTCTCTAACAATTCCTTGCTAGTATTAATTTGAGCTTGCTCCCATACGTCATCTGCATTCTTTGAGCAACTCCTAGCAAGAGAAATAATCTTTCAGTCTTGAATTTAATTCTAACGCTAACCCCAGCCTTTAGTGTGTGTTTAAGTTTATAAATTTCAGGTTTCGCCTATTCACTCCCCCTCTAGGCAACTTTCATTCGTCCCTGTATCTGTCCCAGTAAAAACATCTGGGCAAGTTTTTGAGGCTATAGTACAAGAAATACAGGACATTCTAGTTGTGTGTGAATTCCTAGATGTATGCCCTGAAGATTTGTCCGGGTTACCGTCAGAAAGGGATGTGGATTTTGTGATTGAATTGAAGCCCGGTACGGCTCCTATCTCCAGAAGGTCATACCGTTTGCCACCCAATGAGCTAGCGGAACTCAAGACACAATTACAAGACTTATTGGAGAAAGGGTTTATTAAACCGAGTTCATCGCCATGGGGATGCCCAGCAATCTTTGTCAAGAAGAAGGATCAGACTCTTCGAATGTGTGTGGACTATATACCCCTTAATGAAGTTACTATTAAGAACAAGTATCCTCTTCCTTGGATCGATATTTTATTCGATCAACCTACTGGAGCCCGGGTGTTTTCTAAAATTGATCTCAGATCGGGCTATCATCAGATCAGAATTCGACCTGAGGATATACACAAGACCATTTTTACTACTCGGTATGGGTTGTTTGAATATTTGGTTATGTCTTTTGGATTAACAAATGTTCCAGCCCACTTCACATACTTGATGAATTTGGTATTCAAGCTTGAATTAGACAAGTTTGTGGTGGTCTTCATTGACGACATCTTGATCTATTCCAAGAATGAGGAGGAGCATGCAAAACATTTGCAGATCGTGTTAACTCGCTTGAGAGAACATCAGCTTTATGCCAAATTCAGCAAATGCGCGTTCTGGTTGGAAGAAATCCAATTTCTTGGACATGTTTTGTCTGCCAAAGGGATTACGGTTGATCCGAGCAAGGTCAAGGATATTCTAGAATGGAAATCACCCACTTCAGTACATCATGTTAGAAGTTTCCTTGGATTGGCTAGGTATTACCGTAGATTTATTTCAGATTTCTCCAAAATTGTTAAACCCATTCCTGGGTTATTGAAAAATGATGTTAAGTTTAATTGGTCCTCTAAGTGTAATGAGGCCTTTGAACAACTAAAAGTATTGTTGACCACTACACCGGTTTTGGCCCAACCGGATATTGAGAAGCCATTTGATGTTTATTGTGACGCATCAGGCAGTGGGCTTGGATGCATCCTGATGCAAGAAGGACGAGTAATATCTTATGCTTCAAGGTAGTTGCACCGGCATGAGGAACATTATCCCACACATGATTTGGAACTGGCTGCAGTAGTTCATGCCCTTAAGATTTGGTGTCATTATCTGCTGGGGAATATATGTCACTTTTATACGGATCACAAGAGCTTGAAGTATATCTTTACCCAGTTAGAGCTAAACATGAGACAAAGAAGGTGGCTTGAACTAATCAAGGATTATGACTTGGAGATTCATTATCACCTAGGAAAGGCTAATGTGGTGGCAGATGCTTTAAGTCGTAAAGCCTCTTGTCATTGTCTCACAGTAAGAACACCTAACACCACTTTATGTCAAGAAATGGAAAAGTTAAATCTGGGGATAGTACAACAAGGAACTTTGACACATTTGAAGCTTGAGTCAGTTATTCTACAAAAGATTATTGATGCCCAAAGGACTGATAAGGGTATGAAATGTATTCATGAGAAAATGGAGGTCGGCAAGGCTAATTGTTTTAGGAAAGATGATCATGGAGTGATATGGTTTAAAGACCGCATAGTGGTGCCAAAGGATGCTGAAGTCCGTCAACAAATTTTGGCTGAAGCTTATCTTAGTCGGTATTCCATTCACCCTGGAAGCACTAAGATGTACCAACACTTGAAACAACATTGTTGGTGGACTAAGATGAAGATTGAAATCGCACGCTATGTGGCAAAATGTGACACTTGTAGACGTGTCAAGGCGATACATATGAACGTTGTTGGACCTTTATAATCATTGCCAATCCAAACCTAGAAATGGGAAGATATCAGTATGGATTTCATTGTGGGATTATCCAAGACAGCCAAAGGATTTGACTCTATTTGGGTCATAATTGACCGGCTTACAAAGACAGCTCATTTTCTACCAGTCAAAACATATTACCCGGTCATTACCTATGCTCAGATATATGTGGCTCGCATTCTCAGTTTGCATGGAGTTCCAAAGACAATAGTGTCGGACTGGGGACCGCAATTTGTATCCAAGTTTTGGGAAGAGCTGCACAAATCCTTGGGTACTAAATTACTCCACAGTTCGACCTATCATCCTCATACGAGTGGACAAACTGAGAGGGTAAATCAAATACTTGAAGATATGCTACGAGCCTGTGTCTTGGAGTTTCCACAAAAATGGGATGATTGTCTACCGTTAGCAGAATTTTCTTCTAATAACAGTTATCAAGAAAGTATTAAAATGGCACCGTTTGAAGTTCTGTACTAACGACGATGCAAAACACCCTTAAATTGGTCTGAACCCGGAGAACGGTGGTTTTTCAGGCTCGATTTGGTTAAAGAAACAGAATAAAAGGTCCAATGTGTAAGGCAAAACTTGAGAGAAGCTCAAGCTCGATAGAAAAATTATGCGGATAAACGACGTCGACCATTGGTTTTTCAAGCCGACGATCATGTTTACCTGAAAGTATCACCAATGAAGGGTGTTAGCCAGTTCGGGGTAAAAGGAAAGTTGGCACCCCGATATATTGGTCTGTTTCCCATTCTTGAGCAATGTGGGCAAGTGGCGTATAGACTTCAATTACCAGAATCATTGTCTGCGGTGCATAATGTGTTCCATGTATCTCAGTTAAAGAAGTGTCTTTGGGTTCCTGATCGAACTATAGATGTGGTGGATGTTACCTTGGAACCAGACTTAACTTATTAAAACCATCCCATTCGAATTTTGGATCAGAAGGACAGAATTACTCGAAAAAAGGCTCTCAAGTTTTATAAGGTACAGTGGAACCAACACACCCAAGAAGAAGCTACCTAGGAGGCTCGAGACTTCTTAGAGAAGAATTTTCCAAAGTTTTTAGCCTCTTGTAGTCTGTAAGATTTATGTACTTTATTGTAAAGTTAGACCAAACCCCACACCACACCCTGCTCTGTAAGATAAATTAGGAAATGAAGTTATGACGTGTTTCCTTTTCCATTACTTACCCTAGAGCCTTAAATCTCAGGACGAGATTCTTTTATGGGGGAAGGATGTAACACCCCTGGTGTTACAAGAACTAAAACATGGACATGGCATCATATGCATTGACATTTCATTATGTATTTTACACTTAGAGTGCATCCACTAGGCTAAAACTTCAAAACAAATTGTGATGTGATGACTTGAAGTGATCCTTAACCCTAGGATTGGGTACTTAACCAAGAGATAGAGGTATGTGGGTGTGTGTGATAAAAAATTGAGTATTATCTCAAAGGTTAGTGGAAATGTTCATAAGAGGCTAAACATGGAGAATTTGAGTGGCACATAAACCCTAGAACACTCAAAACCCTAATAAGAACCCTAGAAACCCGAATTAATGCTCTATGAGATGGGATCCATTTCTATACACTTTTGTACCAAAGTGCATATATCAAAGAGGTAGAGTAACAAAAACTAAGCAACTTTTACATTTGGAGATTTCTAAGTTTTGTAGAACAAATTGGAGCAATTTGCAAAAAGCCCCAAGAGCACCCATATGGCTTAACTCTGAAAAATAGTGTAATTAGCTGACTTTGGGACCCTGTATCTCTTAATCCATGGAGATTTTGCCATAAGTCACTACAACAAAATGGTAGAGCTATGTTAGTAGTCCAAAGTTTGATTAAGTGATCTATCCCCAGAGCTACATGGAAATTGGAGAAAAATGGACCTGAAGTTGGACTATCAGTCACATCAGATGCTGAAACTTGACTAGCAGTGGTGTCTGACCAACTTTGGGGCTGAATTACGCAGATTTAGTGAGTATTCGACCAAGAACTTTGTAACAAAGTTGAAGCTAGTTTATAGAAGAACAACTTTGGTACAGTCGGATTAGTGGATTATCACATGAAAATTGGAGAACGAAGCCCTTCAATTCGCTTTGTCCGAACGACTGAAGAAGATCGCGATGGTACAGTGTCTGCAAAAGATCTGAGATGTGGAGCATCTCGCTGCCGATGATCTTCGCGCGTGGATTCGCGCCGGCAGCAGTGATTCGTGCACGGCGCGGCGTGGATATTACCGGACTAGTGAAAAGATCATGACCGCGCATGAGATTATGAGCTAGTCATCGTACCCACTTGCCCCGCGACTGGTCGAGATGCCATCGCTGGAGTTCGCCGCTTGCCGCAAGGATGCCATGTGCTTAGAGACATTACCATGTCGCAGTGGACCTCCCTACACCGACAACTCCCCTACTGCCCTTGCCCCTTTTGGGTAAGGTAGACCTCCACTAGCTTTCCTAATTAGTTAGCCAAGGGCGTCCCATTCCACCCTTGTGGTGGTGCATGTTTCTCAAGTTAAGCTCCATGTTCCAATTAACATAATAGTCTTACCATGAACAGAATAACAATAATAAAGCATGACCATGTGTAATAATCATCTTAACACCCAAACCACATATAGCAATAGCAAAGACTACCCAAAAGTTCAGGGGTAAAGAAGGTGTAAAGATGACCAAACTAGGGTGACCTATTGGGTCCCATCAAAATTAAGCCTATGCATGCCAAAATGATTAAAGAGAACATTATTGGGCAAATAAAAGTGGTCAAGGGCACAACTTGCATTCAACGAGCTCCTGCTCAGTATTTTCCACCTGCTGAGTACCGAGGTCCTCGGTCACTTGCTCGTCTACTCGTAGCAACACAAACAAACATGATATAGGAGAAATTAACATCACACCAACCATGAGAACAGAATGCATAAGAATAATCTACGCATTGTAACGAGATCATAGGTTCGAGAACCATTAAATTTGGAGTTACGGTTAACGAGTTACGATTTTCCAAAGATATTAAGTGTTTGGTACAGAATAAACTAGGTAAGTGATTTTAATCTATGTTTCATGATAAAACAGAGTTACCAAGTGATAAACAATATTAATATAAAATTAATGCAACTAGAATGGATTAAAAAGGAAATAAAATAGATTTTCTATTAATTAAACAAGTTATGGAATTGTTTTTACACTAGAAAAGCATTTTCCATATTTATTTATCCCATTTACTAGTTCTCTGCTCTACGCGCATGAATTCTAGGAAGTTCAGGGTTTTTACTATAAAAAGCAGGGCCTCTACGTAATGGTTTTATAAAGGACTAGGACTGCAGGTTGATTTCGTTAATCTACAGTGGCTCTTTAGCAAATTCTACGGCCAAAGCGGTATCCTGGAACCCTGGCCGTCCGATCGGAACTCGACGCTCTAGATTAGATCTATGCTTTTGCGAACCGGTACTCGCTCGAGACCGTTGGATCGCAACCCAATGGTTGTGGGATGGTCACGCACCGATTCAATCTAAACCACCCGTTACCGAACCGACGCCCCGGATTTAATGTTGCGAAGAGGTATCATAAGATCTAATCACAGCCGTAGACGCCCAATCCCATGGTGCACGTATCATCTCCTTCCCCCAACCGCGACGGCGGCGGTGGCCGAAGCACCACGGCGGCGGCATGGTCGGTCGGTGGTCGAACACGAGCACCAGGTCACCGGCACGTGACTAACCGAAAAAATTATGGAGAGCAGGGTTCCGCGAATCGCCTCAGGGGGTCATACCGGGATTTGAGGCGATGACGACGTTGGTCGACGGTGAACCGTGGATTCGGAAACGAGTTCAACTCCGACAAGAAATTCGCCCAACCTCCTTGGCTTCCTCGGCCCTAATCCACCACGGTCACGATCCGCGTAACAAGGCGAGCTGCCAAGACCTTCTACCGACCCTGGAGCTGCGGCGGAAGGGTGATTCCACGGCGGCGGTGCAATTTGGCCATTTTGCGACGGTGGAGAGGTGTGAGGGTTGTCGAGTTGCTAGCTCAACAGGGGTGAGAGGGCGAGGATGTGCCGGTAGTTATGCAGGGGAAAGCCACAGTCGAGGCTAGGATTTCGGACCACCCTCCCACATTCAACCACCCTCGCCCCGCCATTGTCGCGCTCTGTTGCGCCAGCCCGAGGGGATGTAGCTGACGAGCTGGTCCCACATGTCATTGACTGGAATTGACACACACGCGCAGGTGGATGGCCTGCCATTGGGACCCACCCATTGGTATCCGGGAGAGAGGGAGATGGCGCTAATCAGTGGGGCCACCGGCCAGAGACCGCACGGGGTGGCATGGCGCGGACGCGAGGGCAGGGTGGGCCGCGCGGAGGAGTTCTCTGGTGGGCCAAAACGCTGGATTGGGACCACGCGCAAATTTTTCCTTTTTCCCCTTTTTTCTTTTTCTATTTTCTTTTATTTCTATTTTTGAATCCCAAATTTGAATCCAAGTTTTGTTGTGAATTTTGTACTTAGATTAAATGTATAAATTGAACATACCAGTATAGAAAGAATATATTTATTTATATATTTATTTTCTTTATATTGTGTAGTATTTTCCTCTTTCCCTTTCTATGTTATTTCCAATTTCTAAATTGCAAATTAGGTTAAATCCCAATTTGGACATTAATATATCTTTATTAATATTACTATTATTAAATGCACAACCAAATAAACTCCAACATGATGCATCGATTATTTATGTGTCATTAGTTAATTATTCACTTTAAACATGGTTATTCACATGTTCTAATAAGTAGTGGACAATAAATACAAGAAGATTAACTCTTTTCTTATTATTCACCAGTTGGGTATTACAGTTGACCTGTGTTGCCCTGAGTTGTGCTGCCTCAGACAAAGTTGTATTCCTTTCTCTGATGATTTCTACTAGCAAGGTCTGGTAGTCCTGGCATTCGCCAATCCACAGCACATTGTCCAAAACTGCCACATCTCTAACTTGGACAGCTTCATCTTTTTCAAGCGTAACTTGGGCCAGCTTCTCTTGTACTTGGGCTAACTTTGCAGCGTGCGCCTCCGGAGCCTAGTACAACTGGTTCTAATCCATGGCGAGAGAACTGTTGACCATCCCCAAACTGCGCTATGTGTTGTTATACAGCTGCATCACTGCAAACATAGCACTGGAAGTTGTGGTGTCGTTGTGCTGCTACTCACTGCCACCTCCTGTCAGAGCTCTACCCTCTGGTTGGTCCCACGTAGGGTTGAAAATATCACCCCTAGGAAAGACTCTAGGCATGGCAGTAGCAATCTCTCCAGGAAAATGGTCCAACAAATCTTGAAGTATCTTATAAGCGGCTCTGCTTGCCCCTTCCCTGGGTGTGCAGCCTGAAGATCCAAAGTGCCAGCCACCCATCACTAGATTATCTGCCTGAGGCTTAATTACAGCTGTCAACCAAATACCTTATCCTCCACAGTGCGGACTCCTTCCCAGAAGTAACGCAGTTCCTCTCCCTCAGGGTAACCGAAAGCGAAAAGAATGCGCCACAATAGGGTGGGCACACTGTACTCCGAAAGAAAAGAGTTGTGGCGGTGAGAAACACGCGCAACAAGCTAGTGACGAGGAACACGTCCTCTTGTAGACTTACGGACGGCGAGCCTGCGGCGAGCCGTCTATTACAAGGTTATAATGGTTGAGAATTAGGGTAAGAAAATTTTTATTGGTTCTTAGCGTAGACAAAACCCCTACCATAACTTCAAAAAAGAGGAGTGATGCAATAGATGAACAAGATGATGGTTATGCCAATGCATGCACGTAACTTACGGCCTCACAATCTATTCATTTTCACGTAATAAGCGATGGCATTGCGCAACTAAATGATCTACTTGTGTCGAAGTCAGTGTACCTGCATAAAGTTCATTCCAGCCCATCCCCATGATGCGACAATGATAATTGAAAAGTAATGACAAGCTACCACTATCCTTTATAAGTTGCGGTAAGAAATTTTACCGGTCCTTATACAACATGCATGGTGACCCACACATGAGGACAGCGACTAGCCCCGGTTTACATGGTCTCACACTTACCTTTCTTACCTTAGCGACGAAATGACGACACATCATACCAACCATTCATAGAATCGGTAAAAAAATGAAATGCATGGAACCCTCCCCAAGGTTAGCACTCACTAAGCCACCTAAGGTCCTTATATGGGCTTAAGGTAGACAGTTGGCACATACTTAGTTTTGTCAAACTCATTTTATTTTATTTGGAATGCCCACATGAATAGTATCATGCTAGTTCTGCTCCGATCCCAACTGCGACGACTTGACCAGATTTATAAGAGATCAAGTATGCAAATCACTTGCCTCGTAGTGATTATCTCACACTTGAGCCCATATAAACCCAGGGTCAAGTAAAATCATGAAGGATCTCAAACTTTTCCTTCGCAACCAAGATCGTAATGAACTAAATCACTGCATCAAGTGTTACAATATTCCACAGAGTTTTTAACATAGATCAGAGTATATAGAGTTACTACAATAAAGGTGGCACGCAGGCCCCAAATAACTCCAAGTATCATTCACCGAAGTGACAAGTTTAGCGGAAGCATTTATTTAACTAGCACCCACAACACTTGCGGGGTTTTGAAGATACTGTGACAACATTATGTATGTCCACCCACCAAAAGCATGAGACGAGAATTGGGAAAGCCCTGTCCTGGGCTTAGTCATCTCCCGTAGCCGGGTATAAGCAGTGCTCGCAAGTACCTGTAGTACATCTAACCATCTGCAACAAATCATTGGGAATAGCACTTTGAGTACTGAAATGTACTCAACTAGACTAACCCATCCAAAACCAGAAAATAAGAAAGTAAAAGACTTCAACGAGTATGCAAAGTTATACCTAGAGTTGGCTCTTTGCTTTTCAAGAGTAACTAGAGTTATAGAAGTTATTAACAACTTAAAGGGGATTACCAAATTAATTACTCCATTTTAGCGGGTCAGAATTATTACCTACTTTGCTGCACACTACGTTTTGCACCTAATTCTCTAGGTGTCGGCGATTCGACCCCAGGGGGTCCCTGGACCGACGAGTAAATTGTCGTCGCGTGTCCCAGCCCAGATGGGTCAGCGCGAGGCGGAGCACGAAGGGGGGTAGAAGAGAGGGAGAAAAGGGGAAAACTCGCGGCCTCCGTGTTGCCCTGCGCCCAGGTCGGGTGCGCTTGCAGTAGGGGGTTACAAGCGTCCGCGCGGGGGGGGAGAGCGAGGGACTCTACGCGTCGCCCCGTCCTCCCGCGCGGCCAACCTTCTCGTAAGAGAGCCCTGGACCTTCCTTTTATAGGCGTAAGGAGAGGGTCCAGGTGTACAATGGGGGTGTAGCAGTGCGCTATCGTGTCTAGCAGAGAGGAGCTAGTGCCCTAAGTACATGCCGTCGTGGCAGCCAGAGAGGTTTCGGCACCTTGTTCATGTGATGTCGTGGCCGTCGGAGGAGCGTTGGAGCCTTGCGAAAGGACAGCTGTCGAGGCTGTCGAGTCCTTGCTGACGTCTCTTTGCTTCCGTAAGGGGCTGAGAGCCGCCGTCGTCATGGAGCACGTGGGGCGCCATCATTATCTGTTTTCCGGGGCGAGCCAGATGGGACGCCGGTCCTGTTACCCGTAGCCTGAGCTAGCTAGGGATAGGGTAATGATGGCCCCCTGTGACGTGGTCGGTCCGAGCCCTGGGTCGGGCGAGGCGGAGGCTCCTCAGAGGTCGGGGTCGAGTCAGTCTTCCGAGGTCGAGGTCGTGTCCGAGCCCCGGGTCGGGCGAGGCGGAGTTCGTCGTCTTCCAGGGCCGAGCCCGAGTCCGAGTCCTGGGGTCGGGCGAGGCGGAGTTCGTCGTCTTCCGGGGCCGAGCCCGAGTCCGAGCCCTTGGGTCGGGCGAGGCAGAGTTCGTCGTCTTCCGGGGCCGAGCCCGAGCCCTGGGGTCGGGCGAGGCGGAGTTCGTCGTCTTCCGGGGCCGAGCCCGAGTCCGAGCCCTAGGGTCGGGCGAAGCGGAGTTCGTCGTCTTCCGGGGCCGAGCCCGAGTCCGAGCCCTGGGGTCGGGCGAGGCAGAGTTTCTTATGGCGCCCGAGGCCGGACTTGGCTGCTGTCAGCCTCACTCTATCAAGCGGCACAGCAGTCGGAGCGACGCAGGCGGCGCTGTCTTCTTGTCAGGCCGGTCAGTGGAGCGGCGAAGTGACTGCGGTCACTTTCGGCTCTGTCGACTGAAGGGCGCATGACAGGATAAGATGTCAGGCCATCCTTGCATTAAATGCTCCTGCGATTCGGTCGGTTGGTGTGGCGATCTGACCAAGGTTGCTTCTTGGCGAAGACTGGGCCTCGGGCGAGCCGAAGGTGTGTACGTCGCTTGAGGGGGTCCTCGAGCGAGACGTGAATCTTCCGGGGTCGGCTGCCCTTGCCCGAGGCAGGGCTCGGGCGAGGCGAGGTCGTGTCCCTTGAGTGGATCGAGCCTTGGCTTAATCGCACCCATCAGGCCTTTGCAGCTTAGTGCTGATGGGGGTTACCAACTGAGATTAGGAGTCTTGGGGGTACCCCTAATTATGGTCCCCGACAGTAGCCCCCGAGCCTCGAAGGGAGTGTTGATACTCCCTTGGAGGCTTTTGTCACACTTTTTTGCAAGGGGACCGGCCTTCCTCGGTTGCCTTTTGTTCCAGTGGGTGCGCGCGAGCGCACCCGCCGGGTGTAGCCCCCGAGGCCTCGGAGGAGTAGTTTGACTCCTTCGAGGTCTTAGTACGTTTCGTAATGTTTCGGCCGGTCTAGCTGCTCCCTCATGCGAACTGGCCGTAGCCCGGGTGAACAGTCGAGTCCCAAGTTCTCGGGCTGGTATGTTGACGCTGTCAACGGTTTGGCCGGAGCCGGGTTTGTGAGAGCAGCCCCCGAGCCTCCGCACAGAGCGAGAGGACGGTCAGGGACAGACTCGGCTTTTTACATACGCCCCTGCGTCGCCTTTCCACAAGGAGGAGGGGGGAAAAGCGCCATGTTGCCCTCGGAGGGCGCCGAACATGGTGTCTCCAGTGAGTTGCTAACGGGTAATCCGAGTGGACGCCCGTGCCCCATTTGTTAGGGGTCGGCTAGTGGCCCGGAGGCGCGCTCCAAAAGTACCTACGGGTGACTTACTGGACCCGGTCCCCTTTTAACGGGGTCCGAGGGCTCGATGCCTCCCTCTGGTGGGATTCCGTTACAAAATCGTTCCCGTTGGTCTCGGAAATGTCCTAGGGTACCTCGGGAGCGTAGCCCGAGCCTCGGTTATGTATCGAACGTACCCAGGGTCACCCCTCGCTCTGCGTCTAAGGCGGCTGTCGAACCCTTCGGGGGCCAGCCTTCGAACCCCTAATCAGTAGTGGGCGTGGAGCCCGAGTGGCCTGAGGCGGCCGTTGAACCCTTTCGAGGGGCCGGCCTTCGAACCTCTGACCAGTAGTGGGCGCGGAGCCCGAGCGCTCTGAGGCGGCTGTTGAACCCTTCCGAGGGGCCAGCTTTTGAACCTCTGATCAGTAGGGGGGCTCAGGGCCCGCTTCCTTCGTGGAGAAGGATCCCTTTCGGAGTATCCCCTTTTCCGGCCCCTGAGGCAAGAGAGAGAAAGAGGAAGTGAAAAGGATACGAAATCGAATGACGTGGCGCACCTTTTTTGACGCGGTCATTATGGCGGAGGTGAAGCGCCGCCTGCTTCGCCTGCCAAAGGTGCCGCCTGCCCTGCCACAGAGTTAATGCGACGGGACGAGTGGTTCATGGGGCGACCGTTGCGCGTGCGCGAGCCGTTCGAGGGACGGGCGTCTCTTTGAGTTTTGAACCTTGCGGCGGGTTCAGGCGAAGTGTTGAATGGGTCTTGCCTGGGCCTTTATATATTCGGGAGAGGGGCTGGTGACGGTTCTTTACTCAGCGGCTTGCCTCCCACTTAGGTTTTCGCAACCCGAGGGAATAGCCAGAGAAAGGAAACCGCGCACCCAGTTCCTCCGCCGCCACCTCTTCCGCTTGGGGATGGCCGACCGGGTGACCATTGTCCCGCCGCGCGACCCGTGGCCTTTCTCCACCGTCACGGTGGATGACCTGGAGGCCCTTGTTGCTGAGGGTTTGCTTCACCCTCTTTCCGGTGACTCACAGCCGGAGTGGATGGCCCCTCCGAGCGGAGCCGCCCCGTCCCCGCCGCCGGGGTATGTCGTGAGCTTTGTCTCCTTTCACGAGCGGGGGTTCGGAGTGCCGGCAAGCCGTTTTATGCGGGCGATTCTGCATGTCTACGGGGTGGAGCTGCACAACCTCAGTCCCAACTCCATCTCGCAAGCTACCATCTTTGCGGCGGTTTGTGAAGGATACTTGGGGATTGACCCTCACTGGGACTTGTGGACCCATCTCTTCTCTGCGGAGCTTTTTGCCTCGCCGACGGGGGAAAGGAGGGTCCGCATGGCGGT
This sequence comes from Zea luxurians, assembly GCA_029449295.1. NCBI lineage: Eukaryota > Viridiplantae > Streptophyta > Magnoliopsida > Poales > Poaceae > Zea > Zea luxurians. Next base: position 17,927,264 of record JAOPSE010000050.1, read on the forward strand.
GCGGGCCGGTGGCTGCATCCTCCAACTGAGGTAGGCGCGGGCGATGCAGTACATCCCCGTCGTCCTGGCGTCTTCGAACAAAGGGTGGCAGCACCGGTGGTTCTATCTCTGAAATGACGACAGGAGGATCCCGTCGTTTTCTCAGCGAGTGATGACCGCCGCCGCCAATAACTGGCGCTACGGGACTCCGCGTGACAGGCAGAAGAATCTCCAGCCCCTTCTGAAGGCCCTGGAGGAGCTGCGGAAAGGAGGCTCACCGCTACGGGGGTGGTTGCTGCCATTCACCGCCGGAGGGTGCTTCCTTTGATGGGGCAGCGGCTGCCGCTTTGGGAGATGACGCCGGGGGTCGACTTGGAGGGTTCGCGGAAGTCCTCGGATCCCCTTCCCATCGAAGACCTCCATAGGTGGGTAGCGGGCACGTTGGGGAAGCCGGACGCCGGCGCCCTTTCCCAGCTCTCGATGCATCCCGATCGTGGGTGTGTGTCCCTGGTGAGTGTCCGCGCCTTCTTCCTTCTTGTGTCGGATTGCCCTTGGTTCTCACAGCCGAGACCTTTCATCCGTCTCCAGGAGGTGGGGTTTCACAAGTCTTCCCTGCCACCGGTCTCGGAGGATGCGGTGGACCGAGCTGCGCGGAGGGTCGCCGCGGAGAAGAGGAAGGAGAAGAAGGACGCGGAGAAGGCTCGGGCCCGCGAGCGGATGCGGGCTTGGGACGCCTTGGAAAGGCTTCGTCGTCGGCAGGAGAGGGATGGGCTCCCAAGGGAGCCATCGCTGGAGACGCCTGATGATGACGACAACGATGATGAAGACGATGATGAAGATGACGACATGGCTGCCCGCCTCGGCCTCAGCCCGGATCTGAGGCTGGGCCAGGGGTCGTCGAGCCAGCCCCCGAGCGGGCTGGCGCCGTCGGTATCTGGGGCCGGGACGTCGGGGGTCCCGGTCCGAAGAACGGGGGCAGGCCGAGGGGGTACTTGACCCCTTGGCCGAGGTAGTTGAGGTGACCCCGGGGAGTTAGGTCGAGCCGCCTGTTTCCCAAGAACCGTTGCCCGTGCCGACTGTGCAAGAGGGTGACCCTCGGGTCGCCGTGGCTGCGCCTGGGCACTCCGTCCCTCTGGTGCCTCGGGCGCCCGAGGCAAGGATGGTGCCGAAGCCGGCAGCGGGGCTGACCTCGGTGGTACCTTCGAGGATCGAGGCTCGAGAGACCTCCCCACAGGCACGATTGATCGTGGCCCGGAGTGGGTAAGTATATTAGGATATCTTTATCCTGGCTCCTCCTTCGTGTGTTCTGATCCTGCTCTTCCTTTTCTTCCCAGCAAACGGAGGCATGGTTCGACCGGTCTGGCTCCCCGGAAGGCCCTCAAAACGGCGCCAGCTTCTGCAGCCAGTGCCTTCTTACAAGATGCCCCAAAGCGAGGAGCCCAGGCGGCACAAGTCGCCATGGGGCGAGCTCCCGAGGCTGACTCTTCTGCCGAGACGGTCGTCGTGCCGAGGGAGACTGCTGGCGCGGCTGCGGCCTCGAGCCCACCAGACGTGTTGCCGGCGCTGTCACTGGCTTCTGCTGAGGCCGCTGCCGTTCTGGCCATGGAGCCACCCGTTGCCGCCGACGCTGAGATGGCCGAGGCGTCGCTACTTGATGCCTCGGAGGAGGGGGCGCAGAACCACGACCCGCCCAGCCGGGCGGCAGCCTTGTCCCCGCGCGGCACAGTTCCAGGGGCGGCGCCAGTTGCTTCGGTTCTGGACCCATGGGGCCTCGGATCCCCTCTTCATTCTTGACGATGAGCGGGAGGAGCAGTCTTGGGACGGGCTTCGTGAGTGTGCCGAGGCAACAGTGGGATCGCTTCGGTCGACCTTGGAGGTCCTTTGCAGGGACATTCCCAAGATCCTCCAGGTAATGACTTCAGGCATACCTTTCTCATGATTAAGGCTTTCTTTGTGACGCCCCGCTTCCTTCCCTCAGGATCTGATGGATCTGAGCGCCGCCAAGTCGTCGTTCATCCGCCACGAGGTTGATGTCTGGGGTTCGTTGCGGTCCCTGAGGACCACGCTTGCCAGTGCTACCGCGCGCCTCTCCCAACAAAGCGCCGAGGTGGCGGACCATCGGTTGCTCTGTGCCGATCTGGGAGCGGAGGCGGCGGCAGCGGCACGCGCAGAGGCGCAGCGGCGGCAGTCGGAGCTTGACCAGGCCAACCGGCGAGCGGGGCCAATCTCGGGGCCGGGCCGACGAGGCCGAAAGCCGGGCTGAGGCTCTTGGAGTCCAGTTAGCCGAGGCGTCTGCTCGGGCTGGAGCCCTTGCATCGGACCTCGTCGTGGCCCAAGTTGCATCCTCGGAGCAGCGTGCCCGAGCCGAAGGTATGTCTCGGCTGTTTGAAGATTTTGTTTCAGCTCGGTTCCTCAACTCGTGTTTGAGGTCTTCCGCTTTGGCTATTCGCAGAGCTCGAGTCTGCCCTTGATAAGTCCACCAGGGCGCTTGCTCAGGCGGCCGAACAGAGGGAAGTCGACCGCGCGGCCATGTCCGAGGCCATCTCGGCCTTCTGCCGGGTCTTCGGCTTCGACGACGTCCCCTCGGGAAGCTCCCCTCAAAGTCGCCTGCAAGCCTTGGGTGACCATGCGCGTAGCAGACTTCGCGAGGCGCTGCATCACGGCGTCAGGCAGGCCTTCGCCGTGCTTGCTTCCCACTATGACGTGGATATGGAGCGGGTTAGCGAGGGGTATTGCCTCCCCGACGAAGATGAAGTCGCCCTGGCCGAAGTCCAGAGGCTTGACGCGGCCGCCGCGGGCCCAATCGCGGTGCTGGCAACCACCTTCGAGGCAGAGATCCTCCCACTTGTGCCGTCATCCGAGGCCGAGGCGGATCTTGCCGAGGGTGGAGACGAAGCCGAGGGCGCGGCTCCTTCTCCGGGCGACGCCTGATTCTGCCGGGGCAGTTTTCTTTGAATGCATATGTGTCTTTTGCGGCCGCCGAGGCCCGAAACACTTTATTATCGTAATATAAGATTGTGTTTCTTTTCCTTCCGTTTTATCCGGACCCGTTCGTCAGTAGCAGGGTAGCTTGCCCAAGTAAGAGTCATTTTTCGTGGTAGGCGACGAGTGAGGTATCCGTATCCCAGAGGCGTAAGAGTCCCTCGGCTTGGTCGGCCTTGCCACTTACATGCACCCTTATTCGTTTCTTGGGGTCCTGTTACTGACATAGCCGGGGGACGCGAAAGCTTTTTGATGGAAGTCTTTTTTCGAGGAAAATTTTGACGCAGAGGGGTTCCCCCCTTCTAGCCCCCGAGGGAGGGTCGGGCTTTGCCGAGGCAAGGCTGACCCTTCCTTGATGGTTAGAATTTGAACGTGAACGAGGTGTACGAACGACTGGAAAGCATCTTAAGGGTAGAAGCGACGTAGCTGTCGGATGTTCCAAGCGTTGCTGTAGACCTCGCCTTGGCTGTTGGCCAGCTTGTACGTCCCGGGCTTCAGGACCTTGGCGATGACGAACGGCCCTTCCCAGGGAGGAGTGAGCTTGTGCCGTCCTCGGGCGTCTTATCGCAGCCGAAGCACCAGGTCGCCTGCTTGGAGGTCTCGGGACCGAACCCCTCGGGCATGGTAGCGTCGCAGGGACTGCTGGTACCGCGCCGAGTGTAGTAAGGCCATGTCCCGAGCCTCTTCGAGCTGGTCCAGTGAGTCTTCTCGGTCGGTCTGGTTTCTTCGGTCGTCGTACGCCCTCATCCTCGGGGAACCGTATTCTAAGTCCGGGGGCAAGACGGCCTTGGCCCCATAGACTAGAAAGAACGGTGTGAAGCCCGTGGCTCGGCTCGGCGTTTGTCCTCAGACTCCAGACCACCGAGGGGAGTTCCTTCATCCATCGCCTGCCGAACTTGTGGAGGTCGTTGTAGATCCTTGGCTTGAGTCCTTGCAGAATCATGTCGTTGGCACGTTCCACCTGCCCATTCGTCATGGGGTGAGCCACTGCGGCCCAGTCCACCTGGATGTGGTGATCCTCGCAGAAGTCCAGGAACTTTTCTACCGGTGAACTGGGTGCCGTTGTCGGTGATGATGGAGTTCAGGACCCCAAAGCGATGGATGATGTTGGTGAAGAATGCCACCGCCTGTTCGGACCTGATGCTGTTCAGGGGTCGGACCTCGATCCACTTGGAGAATTTGTCGATGGCGACGAGCAGGTGCGTGTAGCCCCTGGGTGCCTTCTGCAAGGGACCAACGAGGTCCAGTCCCACACAGCAAACAGCCAGGTGATGGGTATTGTCTGTAGAGCCCAAGCGGGTAGGTGGGTCTACCTTGCGTAGAATTGACACCCTCGGCAGGCGCGGACAATCCTAGTGGCGTCGGCCACCGCGGTCGGCCAGTAGAAACCTTCTCGGAAGGCGTTTCCAACAAGGGCTCGGGGCGCTGCGTGATGACCGCAAGCCCCCGAGTGTATTTCTCGTAAGAGCTCCTGGCCTTCGGCGATGGATATGCACCGCTGGATGATGCTGGATGGGTTGTGGTGGTAGAGCTCCTTTCCGTCACCTAGTAAGACGAACGATTTGGCGCGCCGCGCTAGTCGCCGAGCCTCGGCTCGGTCGAGGGGCAGCTCTCCTTGGAGGAGATATTGCAGGTACGGGGTCTGCCAGTTTCGATTTGGCTGGAACCCACTCCGCCCTTCCTCGACGCGCAGTGCCTCACCCTCGGGGGCCCGAGGGTGCCTCAAGCCGAGCCGAGGGCGCCTCGGGCTGTGCCGAGGGTGCCTCGGGCTAGGCCGAGGCCTTCTCGGGCTCGGGCGTGTCATCGGTCTTGACTGAGGATTGATGTAGGTCTCGGGAGAAGACGTCCAGGGGAACCGTTGTCCGCCCGAGGCTATCTTAGCCAGCTCGTCCGCAGTCTCGTTTGTGTCGTCGGGCGATGTGGTTGAGCTCGAGCCCGTAGAACTTGTCCTCCAGGCGCCGAACCTCATCGCAGTAGGCTTCCATCTTCGGGTCGCGGCAGTGGGAGTTCTTCATAACTTGGTCGATGACGAGCTGCGAGTCGCCGCGAGCGTCGAGGCGTCGGACCCCTAGCTCAATGGCGATGCGCAACCCATTGACCAGAGCTTCGTACTTAGCCACATTGTTGGACGCCGGGAAATGGAGGTGCAGTACGTAGCGTAGGTGTTTCCCGAGGGGCGAGATGAAGAGCAGGCCCGCGCCTGCCCCTGTTTTCATCAGCGACCCATCGAAAAACATGGTCCAGAGTTCCGGCTGGATCGGAGCCGCCGGGAGCTAGGTGTCGGCCCATTCAGCCACAAAGTCTGCCAATACTTGGGACTTGATGGCCTTCCGAGGGGCGAATGAGATCATCTCGCCCGTGATTTCCACCGCCCACTTTGCAATCCTACCCGAGGCCTCTCGGCACTGGATGATCTCCCCCAGGGGGAAGGATGACACCACAGTCACCGGATGAGACTCGAAGTAGTGTCGCAACTTCCGCCGCGTCAGGATCACCGCGTACAGCAGCTTCTGAATTTGTGGGTAGCGGATCTTGGTCTCGGATAGTACCTCACTGATGAAGTAAACCGGCCTCTGGACGGGCAATGCATGCCCTTCTTCTTGTCTCTCAACCACGATCGCGGCGCTGACCACCTGAGTGGGTAGCGGCGATGTAGATCAAGAGGGCTTCTCCGACGGCAGGGGGCACCAAGATGGGCGCGTTCGTAAGGAGTGCCTTCAGGTTCCCGAGGGCTTCCTCGGCCTCGGAGGTCCAAGTGAAGCACTCAGTCTTTCTTTAGAGGCGGTACAGAGGTAGGCCTCTTTCGCCGAGGCGCGAGATGAAATGGCTCAGAGCCGCAAGGCATCCCATGACCCTCTGTACGCCTTTCAAGTCCTTGATGGGCCCCATGTTGGTGATGGCCACGATTTTCTCCGGGTTGGCCTCGATGCCCCGCTCGGAGACGATGAACCCCAAGAGCATGCCTCAGGGGGACTCCGAAGACACACTTCTCGGGATTGAGTTTTACGCCCTTTGCCTTGAGACACCGGAATGTCGTTTCAAGGTCGGAAAGGAGGTCGGAGGCTTTCCTCGTCTTGACTACGATGTCATCGACATAAGCCTCGACGTTCGACCAATGTGTTCGCCGAACACGTGGTTCATGCACCTTTGGTACGTCACACCCGCATTCCTCAAACCAGATGGCATAGTAACATAGCAGTACATGCCAAAAGGTGTGATGAAAGAAGTCACGAGCTGGTCGGACTCTTTCATCCTGATTTGGTGATACCCTAAGTAGGCATCGAGGAAAGACAGGGTTTCGCATCCCGCAGTGGAATCCACGATTTGATCGATGCGAGGCAGAGGATAGGGAACTTTTGGGCATGCTTTGTTTAGACCAGTGTAGTCTACACACATCCGCCATTTCCCTCCTTTCTTTCTTACAAGCATGGGGTTGGCAAGCCATTCGAGATGGAATATGTAACACCCCACTGGTCACACACAATGGATAATACCACAAACCCCACCCACCAAACTTACTCAACACAAGAGATGTAATAAAGAAAGAATATATAGCAAAAATCCGGCCAGCACCTCCTTTGAAAACTAGCATAACAAGGAGGGGAAACATGAAGATCATACAAGATATAAAGACATATAATTCACATAGTAGAAACTAAAATGCAAAAGTGGTAAAACTTAATTATGACCCAACTGAAGCAAAACAAATGCGATAAGGAACTTAGCCCCCCAAAACAAACGCTCAACCAAGAACAAAGTAATTCACTAGACTTGACCAACTCTGATTAACAACATTATTAAGTGGTGGTTCCTTTATTTAAGGTGAAGTGGCCGTGCTACTACATCCCTCTATTCCCCAAGCAGAAATTAGGTGTCTGCATCAAACAATGCAAGATGTGAGATAACACATCTCAGCAAGTAAACATAACAACAACAAATAGGACATTGTAAATCAAATGTGCTTACACAACCACGTGGTTCAGAACTTCTTTCTTTTTTTCTGAACAGTAAATTGCAGCAAGTAAACAAGTAAATAAATACTTAACGCCAAGAAGAAGCACCATGCATGTGACGGAACCTCCCAAGTCATTAGGCCCACCTACAGTTGTCCTTGTCTAACAGACATCAGACAACCCTGTAGATGTTCCTGAACCACTTGACAAGTTCGGTATCTTTTCTTACCTTTCTAGGAACGTTTCACCCGTCTTGCAGACATTACAGAACATCGGAGATATCAAAATGCGGAAGTGATTACATGAACTTACATTTATTTAATAAGTAAGATTAAGTTGCTTATACAGACCAGAAAATATAAACGAGTGCAGAGTAGTATTATTACATAACCAAGGGAGGCAAAAACTCCTCCCGATAAGTTTTACATAAAAGTGTTCTTATGGAGGACCATGTCCTCCTGCGTCTTCACTCTTGCTTTTCCTCATGAGGAACCACCTTGGTACAGAAGCAACAGAAATCTGCTACTTCCTCACCTAAAAACAACGAGGGAATAAACCCTGAGTATGGAATTACTCAGCAAGTCTTACCCGACTAACGAAAAGACTCTCAAGGATATGCTGGTTATAAGGGAGTCAAGGTAAGGTATCTCAAGATCAATGACACTATTGTTGCATAAATGCTTACTAAAAGTGGATCCTTAAAATCTAGTTTTATTGTCAAGTTAGGTAAACTTACCTACATCTAGAGTTCTTTCTAACCTAGTTCAAACCACTTATCCTGAACTAGCCAAGTTCTTAATTCTTCCTTCATCTTCACTGGATTGCTACGTGTAAGTCAGTGACCAAGTCTTCATAACCGCAAAGGTACGGCGATCCGAATCGATTATACTCAGCTGAGGATCTCCAATCACACGACATATGTAGCACTTAACCCTTGCATATGTCAACCCGCCACCGGGGTTCTTAAGACCAGATCAGGTTCACGCAAAACCGAGAGCATAGATACACCACCGTCCAGCCTCTTGCTACGGAGGGTACACGCTACTCTCGCCACCGCTCCACGCCCATTTCGTGTTATCTTATTCTGGCCTTAGTCTGCCCGAGGCAAGGCTTACCCATGACGAGGCATGTGACCAGTTAAAGGGTCCTCGGTCATCAAGCCTACATCGACAAGGTCCTTAATCGACTCAGACAGAGACACTACACCGAGACTCTCTTCTCGTGCAAGTCACCCGCTCGGTCTCAGCTTAATCATTTCAACCCAAAACTTGGTACCTGGCAGAGGTACATCTTTTCCGATGTTGAATCCATCACGGCTCGTGATGGATCCACCATCAAGTTTTATTTTCAAAAACATACCACCCACTTTGCCAATCATCTTTTGTAAAACAAAACCTTTTGTTTTGCTAGAGCAATACTAAGCAAAGTAAAAACCTTTTTGCAAAATAGGTTATCAAGGAAGGTAATCAAAGATCAAGGAAGGTAATGCAAGAATGGTTTAAGCATTCAACTCCTATCACCTAATGCATCAATCAAGTGAGAAAGATTTTAAAAACATCAAGGAATGGTGGCAAATGCAACGGGGGCTTGCCTTCGTAGTAGGTGGAGTCTGGCTCAGGCCCGCAGATGTCAAAATAAATACAAGATCCTGCAGAGAGTCCGAAGGTGGTGGTGCCTTTTCTTCACTCACTTCAACTTCTTCTTCGTTTTCTAAACATAACCACATATATGTATAAGAATGAATGCCATGTAATGCTTATGAGAGTGCAAAGATAATAGAAACTTATTATCTAAAGTCTT